>WSZQ02008222.1:0-28221 GCA_019419845.2 Weissflogia rhopalogaster | reverse complement strand
ACAATTTTTAAACCCATACACATATCCAGAGATTCCAGTGTAATCATGACTTCAATTAAGGTTCTACTCCTTCCATTTTAACATATATCAGTACTGTACAACTTTAGGATCTTACAGAATTACATGAAATGCTGTCATAGTCTAACAAAACAGAAACTAATACTTCTCCTTTGTTAGAGTTACAAGAAGTTAACGTCCAGAATTAATAAAAATAAACTACTCTCAATCTGTTAAACTATCCTTTATTATAATATATTATTTTAAAATATTAAAACCAACGTACATAACACATGTTGTACGTGGTGTCACAGGTGCTTGTGCTTTCATTCAACATTAGTACAAAACAAACAAGTACAATATATCGATACATTACAACGCCTCGCTCGCCCACTCCCTCAGTCCCGCGCTCAAACTCCAGCATGAAAACGAGGACATGTGAATCCTTTCCAAAGCTGTGGGAGGGGGCTGGTGTCCGTATGAGGTGGGAGTTTTCATGTAGCCGTCAATTCCGAGGATTATTAGCCTGTCACGCAATGCGAAAATGACCGAAACTTACGTCGCGACGTGTGTACGTATGCTGAAAGCCAACCATACGAGGCATGTGGCGGCGGCGGTTTCGGCGGTGTCGCTCCTGCGTGGTGGTAGTGTGTTATGCGGCCTGAGCCGGCGCAGCTTAATTTATTGTCTCGCGTCCGGATGCGGAAGTTCCTGCTTCAATGAATTTATTTGCTTTGTTATGTTGATGTATTGTTTCGGCGGGACGAACTGTGTGTGCTGGTGTGTGTCGGTGAGTCCGGAGGCGGCATATCACTCTTCCATATACATCACTTGCTACTTAAAAGTATGACTTTAATGATAGGCAATTTAATATTTACGAGTATTAATGTATTCAATTTATTCTGATTTTTTCGGACGTTGTCCATTTTTTCATTTTTCCACGTAAAATTTTGAAACGTTGGGATCGTTTGTTTATTGGTTGGATTTGTGTTGGAGCATTGATATTTACACTCAGGCGTCCTGCGATGTACGAGAGAAGAGGCGAAAAAAATGTATGCTTGATTTCGATTCGCGCATCAATACTTTGTTAGCTTCTAGCGGTTTTTTTTGCAATTCTGCACGATTTATCATGGAAATACTCTTGAATTTCTGGTAGGGTTACCACTTTTATTAAATGTTCTAAATCAGGAGTGAGCAACCTTTTCTATGAAGAGAATATGTTTTTTGTCGGGACGAACAGTGATTTTGTCTACGAATTAGAGGTGCCACGTCTCAAATTTTGAACAGGGGGTTTCCTTAGAGCTTAGAATGCTTCGCGGGCCACACAAATATGTTCACCCGGCCGCTCATCCGTGTTCTGAATGATAACTATCCATATATTTTTAATAACCTCTAAATTATTTTGTTAATTGTTGATAAACTACCATACCAAAAATTAACAGAATAAAAGAATTTCTAGAATATAACTACCAGGGTTTTGGTACTTTTTTAAAACAGAATTTGAAGAGATTTTGGAAAATATGACGAAATTGCCATTCGTTTTGGTATAGCTAAAATTTGCGCCGTCATTTTATTAACAGTGTTATTTGCTCGAGGGTACAACACCTTGTATAATCTGACACACACAAAAAATAAACGAGAAAAATAAGCAGAGGGCAAATAATGGAGCAGTGTGCATCGTACGCATCAATCATCCGCAGGAAAATCGGAAAACTGGACGTACAAATAAACTTCGGGAAATGGTTCCAGTTGTTGGAAATTTGTAGGGTGAAAATTGCAAACGACTTTAAATGTTCTGGTTAACGTTGTTGCTATTTTAAATCCAAAAATATGTATGTCATTTTGTACAATTAATTAAAATAATCGATTACTGCGAATTAATTAAATATATTTAATTGATTTATATGTCTGGGAGTTAAAAAGTGGAAAAGACTGACTGAAATTAATAGAGGTATATTGCCGGTTCTAAGCCCACCACACGTGGTGGTGATGTGGTGGTAGAAAACCTGTAATCGGGTAGCGTCGGTAAAGAAACCTATAATTGGGTAGTATAGTTGGCAATGATGTATATTTGACCAGTCAGAATACCTCAATTTAAATACCCACTTGAATAAGCAAATTCGATGAAACTGATAGTGAGACTAAGGCAAGGACTGGGATCAATGCTGGGTGTACAACTCTAGCACTGGATAGAACTAAAATCTGTATATTCAACAGAAGAACTATAACTAATACTGGAACTTGTTCTTTCATCAAAACTAGGAGTTGGAGTTAGACAAGGACTAAGATTAAACCTAGTTCTAGTTCTAGGACAGCGACCAAAATTAGGATGTGCCAAGGAAAGAACGATTATAAGGACCAATGCCGGGGTTATGTCTGAGACAAAACAGGTGGTTGAGACCTAGAGCTTGGATTTCGACTGGTATAAGTGATGGGAATGTCTATAACAGGAATACTGTGTTTTCCTTCTCCTGAGCGGTACTGGCAAGATAGGAGCAGCTGGAAAACTTAAAAACGTTCCTAAGATCATGGATCAGAACTAAGACTAGGATTAGAACTATGACAAGTCCTGGGACAGAACCTTAAACTGGCCATAAAGTGGAGACTAAGATTGAATTCCTGAGCCGATGTAATCCGATATGGGAAATTATGGAACAGAACAACTTAGAAAAGGTTGATGATGACGCTGTCACGTCTACTCCCTATAGCAACCTCAGTAACAGTTGTGGGTTTCATTACAGAATTCTTCTTCATCCTGGATCTGACTAGAAGCCAACTCAAAGGGAAAAACATATTCTAAAAGAAACCCATTGGAAGAATACAAGACATTGGGCTCTAAGAAAAAAAGAAGAGGATTGAAATGTTCTAGATAAAGATTCATCAACCGGGACAACGTACTTTACTGAGAAATAGTATGCCCATTTAAACTATTATAAATGTACTTACGTAATCTAATGCTAATACGACATAAATGATATCTAGGACAAAGGTAGTATACACCAATAACAAGATGTCTTACGGGAACATGTCCTATGACCCGAAAGAGGTCATCTTATCATTGTCGGTACACCTAGATAAGTCAAATTGACTCACCCATAGGCAAATAATGAGGACTATATTCTATTATCACATATGATAACTGATATGATAAGGCTGAATTGTTCAACATAACAACCCCATTCCAATCAGAGCAACACCGGGTAGTGTAGTATCAGTACGAGAGTGTCTCCTGCATTCGCCATGTTGTTGACAAATGTGGAGCACTGATTGAGTCCGGCATCACCGCCGCTCCCGTTTGCCTGCCACCGCTGCCGGCCGCTGGAGGTCGCGGCATCGTGCAGGACGACATCCGGCGCCGCTTTCCGGCGCGCTCTTCCGCCCGCCATTGTGCCGGATTTATGCGCCCTTGCCATTGTGCTTTCGCGTACAATAGCCGCCGACCGCCGCCACCGCCGAAGGACAGTCGACAATCAACACCACCCATACCGCCGACCTATTATTATCGTCATCATCATGTAAGCGCCCGATGGTCTTCAAGAGGCAGCACTGTGATCCCAGGCATCGCCACCCCAACGATCCTGGGTAAACAATTAAGGTGTTCCAAGTTCCCCACAATGCACTTTATTTTATAAGGAGTTTGCACGTTTGTAGTTTATTGTTCCGTGCGCTCCAAATGTGCGAAATGCGCGCCAAAAGTTTGGAATTCAAGTTTTCGGAGCAGGAATAGTCCCAAGTTTGTGTGGCTTACGCATTTAGAAACGACGGAAAAAATGCAAATTTACGATTGCGCGCTCGAAATTATTGTGTATTGCGCTTCGGAGGGTTAGAGGCACCTGTAAATTACACCCCTGGGCTTAGGAAGGACTGAAACCGACTTTACTCCTTCCCTTAACACCGCAAGGATAACATCTCGTTATCCTTGATTCCGGCTGGTATGCGGATGACGGGATTCGCGCTCACCAACTTGCTCGCGGCTTATTTAATATTAATTTCACTTTACGGCTATGTCAATCGATTTAATTAATGCAAAGCGACACTGACTAACTTTGATGAGAAACGTACACACGGCCTACAATCCAATCAGGATAAATAAACCCGAGCGCGGCGCTTAATTATTTATTAAATCCTGCAAGTTCGTATTAGTGTTTCCATTTGGTATCAATTGGATGGAATTCCATTTATCAGTCGTACCTTCTTGAAAATTATTAAAACGGAACGTTATCATGAACGTGTTTTATAAAGTATTTAGTTAATTGGATGCTGTCGGCATTTTGAAACTAATTAACTACTTTTATTTGATGGGATATGGAAAATAAGTCGACGCGACGCCGACGTCGGGATTTCGCGCCGCTCTGATTTTCATATTTCCCCAGTGTGGAATTAATAATTTTAATGAGGAATCAATGAGAAATTGACATACGAATTGTTGACCACTGCTGTTAGTAATTATCGTTAATTTGCCATTAACGTTGATGTATATTAAATTATCTGTTATTTTTTGTGGCTTCATCTAGCACTCATCTAGACTCGATCTCACGGATTTGATTTAAAATAGATAGATGCATAGTTTAAAACTGGAAAGTAATTAATGTACACTAAAGTAATGCAACTTTCAAGTGGTGTCCTTAAAAAGAATAGTGTTAATGATAAAACATAGTTTTTGCTGATATATCTTCGAGTTTGAGTGACTAGAAGCAATTAAAAATCTCTTTGTCATCCAATTATTTTTTTGTTCTCTTGTACTACGCGGAAGCTGAATGAAATATTATTAGCTAGGTCTTATGGACTGGGTCCATAGAACTCTGGGTCACTAGAACTAGAACAATTGGAAGTGGAACTGAAACTCCGACTAGGGCAAGTAGTAGGATTAGGACTTCTTAACGTACCATATCTTAAACAATCGGTCAAGAACCTATGATCCGCGAAACACTGAAACACTGAATGACACAGGTGATCCAAAACCTTAAACTAGGAAAATTTGGCCTGGAACTGAAACTTCGACTAGGACTAGTAGTAGCGTTAGTACTACTTCACTTACCATATTTTAGACCAGTAGTCAGTAACCTCGGCATAACAAATGACGTAATTACTAACTTCAAGTGATGCACTTCACTTTATGTACACTCCTTGTGAGCATGCTTCCCTCGTCCCCTTTTCAATGTGACGATGGCCAAACGCACCACATGCACACGAGGAACATGGTTCACACTCCTGACCCATAGGTGACCCAAAAAATCCTCTATTATTCAGATTGTAATTGATTTTGAGCCACTTAAGAAGCTAGGCAAATTCATTTGACAAGTCCTTGTCTTATTGGCAATTCTTTATCCAACCCTTTTCTCCCTTCAGGGACCAGTTTAAGGTCCTATCCTAATAATTGTCATAGTTCCAGTCTTAGTCTTAGAACCAGTTCTAGAAGGAGTCCTAGTTCCAGTCTTAGTTCTAGTGCCACATCCCAAGTTCAGCCTCAGTCTGCGTCCCAGGTCCAGTTACAGATCAGTTCCTAGTCCCAGACTTAGTCCCATCATTAAAATATTACCAAATACAAGCATTGCGAGAAAGAGCGTTTATTCTGAAGTAAATTAAGCTTGTAGAATTTATATCAATTTCATCTCAGGTTATTCTTAAGTTAATTTACCTTTTTTTCACGGAGATCTTCCAAGTGAAAATTATTCCTGGAAGATTTTTTATTACCTTTAATATGTTCCGACGTGTGCACACCTTGCAGTGCACACCCATCCCTAACAGAAGTACCGACGGGGGCGGCGGAAGCGGCGAAATGATTTAGTTTCGCACATATGGTGCGGTGCGAAGCGCGTAAAGAAATTACGTGGAGAGACGTCACTTTTCACCTTTTTCATCCATAGTAACCTAAAAAACGCCCACGGAATCGAACATATCCCGATTCTCTAGTTTCTCGTTCCTTATTTTCTTTCCAAGTCTGTGTCTTAACACGACGCACGCAATTTTAAACCAATATGTTAAAAGCCAAATGTGACCGAATTTAAATATTCTTTTTTCACTAACCACTTTAATATAACGCAAAATATGTTATTGAAGCAAGTTAGGGCAAAACTAGTCCGGAAGGAAAATAGAAATATTTGAGCTATTTCTATAGATTAGAGGAAAATGTAGAGTTTCTAATTAGGAACTTATTCAATAACTGATTCCCTTGAGCGATAAAGCGAACGAGTTACGGGCGATGCTTTAGCAGCAAGCGCAAAATTTGTGCAGCGCAGCGCAGGAAAAATATATATATAAAACGAAAGAAGATTAAACGGCATGAGAAACTGAAACGCAGCCAGTGAAAGGAAAGCGCTTTGAAAACGTACGGAAAAAGATGATTAAGTTTTTGTAGGGCATCAATTTTTGAATTCGCTGTGAGGGAACGATAGGTTTTAATTAACTAAATAAATATCTAACCTAACGTTAAAAGGAATTGATGAAAGAATTCATAACTCACAATCAGATCAGCTTAAGGCATTTATCTTTTAATTCAATATACTAAGAGTTCAAATTCTCTAAATAACACAACTTAACATAAAATTGCGGGAGGAGATTTCATTATAGGATTAGTTTCGGTCCATTCCTTGTCCTAGTGGCAATTGTTTTCATGCATGGTTTCTATTCTAAGACCAATTTAAGGCTGGGTTATAATAATTGTGTTAATCCCATTTTCTTAGTTTTAGTTCCAGTTCTAGAAACAGCCACAGTTTCAATCTTAGTACTAGTACTGTTCTATGTTCAGACATAATGTCCGTCCTATGTCCAATTTCAGTTTCAATCCTTGTCCCATTCTTAGTCCCAATAGTCAAACTCCTTGGTTCCCATTCTTAGTCATACAGTTTCTCCTTATTCGTAGACCAAGTGGAACTCCCAGCCCTAGTTCTATCACTAGAAATAGTCCTGGTTCCAGTTATACTGATATTACTTAATAGTTCATAATAAAACTAAATGCACTATGCTAGGTCAGGTTTCAAGATCAATCCTTGCCTGATTTTTAATCGAAACAGTTCAAATCTTGATACTTTTTCTTAAATCTAGTATTTGACCTTCTTTTTCTAGTCTCACTCAATTCCAACTTTACATGATGGTAGATACGAAGCGCTTTGAACCAGTAAGGAATAAATGATTAAGTTTTTGTAGGGCATCAATTCATGAATTCGCTGCGAGTAAATGATAAATTTTAATTTACGGAATAAATATATAACCTACCATTGAAAAGGAATTGATGAACGAATTCGTAGTTCTCACTCAGGCCAGTTTATTTAATTTATGTTATTATAAATGCATGATACTAAGAGTTCAAGTAAACTAACCTGAATTAACTTAACCTCACTTGCTTTATTTCTACCTACAAATGTGGAAAGAGTATTATAAGGTTACAAATTATTGTCCAATTCCTAGTCCCAATCCTAATTATAATCCTAGATCACAGTTTTACCTCTAATCTCGCCCTAGTAGCAATTGTAAGTTCATTAGATACAACCCTTATCTCAATTCTGGGTCCCGCATAAGTCTTAATCGAAAAAGTCTTAATTCCCATCTTACAATTAGTCCTGGTATCAGATCTAAGTTCAGACTTACTTTAAGACCTTGGTCCAATTTCCGGAACAATCCTAACCCCATTCTTAGTTCCATCAGTCAAAATTCTGGTTCCTATTCTTCGTTCTAGTAAACATTGTTAACGTGTGGAATTGATCCTCTGTCACGATTAACACTTTCCGAAAAATATGAAATTTGCCTTATCTTTGGCCCTTAAGAAAAAGGCGTAACACATGTTTACATGAATTACTAAAGTTTACATAATCTTAAATAAACGTGAATATACTACAAAGTGGACAAAATTAAAGATATTTCCTGGAAATATTCATCTTGCTGTAAATTATAGCTGGACTGGCAAAGTTGACAAGTTGGTCAACTCGCCGGAGAAGGTCACCCAAAACTGTTATCCTTTCGCCGCCGCTGCGAGCGGCGATATATCAACATCAAGTTCGCAACTTGCCGGACGCTATGAATTATGATTAAAAGCGATAAAATTAAAGCCGTGGAAGTTGCATCTGCACACACTCACATTCACACGCATACTGACAAACCCGCCGATACACAGAGAAATGCAGCGGCTGAGAGAGACGTACACAGAGTCGAGTGCTTCGGGGGCACTCAGGACCAGTTGCGCGTCGCATTCGTCCACGTCCTGCGGGCGGCAGCGAGCCTGAAATTCGCAAATGGATATTGTATGCCACGTATAATGGCCGACGGAACGAAATTTCCTTCTAGCAACGCACACCTGCGGCCCCAACCAGCTCTGAATCAGCTCAGCCCAGCTAGCTGGAACGTCACCACGCGCCGCCGGCGATGGTTGGCGCGTTACATAATTCCTCCTTTTCTGGCGACGACTACGATGACGACAACGCCAACGCGCCAGCAGGAATATAACCGCGTCGAGGACGTGCACCCTCGCAGCAGTACCACCAGAAGCAAGAGCAGCAGCAGGTCAATGTGTGTTGTTTATGCACACCGAATTGACTCACTGAGTTCAGAGTTTTTACTATAGATAAAAGGCAAGCCATGGTACAAACAGCAAAACATGTGCATTTTAAACTAACTAGAATACCGTTATTCTAAAGTTTCAACCTAAGGGAAGGATTTTGTGCGCATGAAAAATGTTAAAATGTTACGAAGTATAATTTAGAAAACATATCAGTGATTACTTTGTTGGACCGGTTCCGTTATATTTTTAAAAATACTAAGTTTTGCATGTTTAGCTTACTTCCAAAAAACTTTACAATTTTTGGTGATATTTATCTAAGAAACTTGCAATTAAAATATAACTTCTTTAGTGGATGTGCAACGTGAAATCACTATAGTGACGCTATTTTGTTCGGTATCGAGATTTGCAGTTGATATAACGATCGGTAGAAGAAATAAAAAGTCAAATCTAAATAACGCCATTAACTGAGTGGAGTTTATGCCGTATACGACGTTGATTAATCCGATGCGAAAGTCGATTTCTTAACACATTTAGGCATATATTACATTTGTACAACTTTTTATATTCGCGTAGAACTATTGCGTGAACCTTACAATATTGTTTATATTGATCAGAAATTTATGAATTATTTTCTTCTCTGACGGAATATAATCATTTATAACTATTCATTAAGTGATTGTCGAAATTGACATAATATTTATTAGGTAATTAAAATTCAGTAGTAAAAAATTATTACAGCGCCGGCGAGGTCCCAACTTTTCATTTTGTAATCGCACAAATTAATAAAAATAAAATTACAGCCTCTCAGAGTAGATGACAACATTAATGTAAAATACATTAATTTTTACAACCAATTGATAACAACTTTATTAACATTAATCATATTTTTGGTTTAGTATTTTTCAGGATACATTCAAATATGCTGAAAACATAACTATCATCACAAAATGTCGTGACTGAAGTAACCTTGCCCACCTCACCAAAGAAGTATAGGACATACTAAGGAAGACATATTATGGGACGGTGACGTATGCCTGATATACCCATAATGCAGTATAAAATACATCGGTGTTAATATAGACTCAGAGTTAATCTTCTCAAAAAATACAGAGGAAGTTGCAATAAAGACAAGCCCGGCTGAACAGAAAATCTACCGACTGTTCAGAACTAAAGAAGAGCCTCAGCCTAGTAGGAGACGTCTAATAGCTAGTCAATCATGATTTATGCTACACAATTACGGCACGTAGCAATGAAATGGCGGCAAACCATGATCACGTTACTCCCTGTACAAAAGGAACATGCAATTTGCGCAACTGGTGCCTACTACTTCCACTAATGCTCTTCTGGTTATTGCCAGTATTCTATAGATCAACATTCGCCTCCGTGTAGCACCTGAATCATAAATGCAAAAGGTGCAGGATGACGCGAGCCCTAGAAGACGTACATTAAACGTGCCCTTTTAGAAAATGACCACAACAGTACTCAGATGATAGCCGAAATGTACGTTGTACAAATTAAATAAAACTGTAAAATATTTAAACACTTCACTTCTTCAACTATGATTAATTATCATGTTTTACCAATCTCTGATGTGGTGTGAGAGTTGAGTTGTTTTTGATAGAAGTTCCTTGTTCTGTGTTAACTGCATTGGGTTGCGCAAATTTTGCGATTGGTGATATATCCCGATGAGTAGATTTTTATAGATGGGAAATTTTTCTTAGGTGTGATTTTTTTAAATGTGATTTTTAAGTGTGAATTAATTGTGAATATATTGATGGGTGCCCACCCCGGGGACTTGAACCCCGCCCGACTGCATGGTAGATTAATATACTATCAGCTATGCTGCCCAGGTGGGCGTTTTAAAATATTATGTTAAAGTTAAGATAATTCATAAAACATTTGATTAGAAAATCCTATCTTATTTATGAAGACTTTTGAATAAGAAAATTGACAATTTGAAGAAAGTTTATGATAAATCCTTTCATTCAGTAAGAAAATTGCAAAAATAAAAATAATTTATCCACCTCGAATATTAAAAGTAACATATCATTTTCACGGCGTCTTTCTTCGACTATCCGTCCGGGTACACCTTCCTCTACACACTTCTGACCCCTCGTCCAGCATCCGTCCAAGGATTCACATAGATTAGATCTCCGGAGTCAATATGCAGGAAGATCCGGTCGCGCACACACTTCATTTCCCTCCATCCGTTTTGTTTCTCCAACTCTCGAAAGCATGTGTGCTGGATGTGAGTCGAGTAGTGAGCGAACGCGCTGGACACAAGGGGACGCGCTTCCGGTCCCTTCCGGCCTTGGGTAATTGTCGCCCCTCGCGCGCCGTACACCACGCGCGTGATATGATCCTTGGCGGCGACGGTGGCGGCGGCGGCTACGACCGTCCACGAGGCCAGTTTTTATAACAAACTTTTTCAATTTCACGCTCGCGCTGTCCATTTCGCAATAAAACCCGTAACGGCGCATAACGGAAGTGAATCCATTCGCCGTGCATCGCGCGCAGCGTGTCCTTCGTCCCTTTTTACTCGTATGCTCTTCCAGGTTTTTTTCTGGACTAGTTCACCTCTGCTTGACTCTCATGTTGCGCTTATTTCTGGGAAGGATTCTAGGAGGATGTCGATGTGTGAGAGAAGGTAAAGTGGAGTGTAAGGGAAGTGAGAGGTGGGACAAGGGAGGTGGGGTGAAAAACGTTGGAGAATTTATGCATTCGCATCGGAGGCGGTGGAATAGCGAACAGCAGCGGCGGCATAGAACTCCATTTGGTGCTTCATAAATCAGTTATCGAAGGACTTTAATATCCTACGATGGCGTATGATTACGGCGTGCGCGCAACGGGATTGCGTATTTTTTGCAGTTTTACAGTCCTTGTATTTCTCTGGGAGAGGTGTGCAATGAGGAAAAATGGGCGGTTTGGCTATCACCGGGCCCACACACACCGTATGGGTGTGTAGGTCTGTGATAACAGGACTGGATTTTTGAAATATAACTTTGAATGTAGTAAAATTGTTCTGTTGAGTACTGAGGAAAGCTTTCCCTTGCTAACCCAATTTTATTATGAAAGTTTTCAATTTATCAAAAGATGTTAAAAGTAAACCAACCGGTTTAGAAACTTGTTTTAGAAGTGCCTCCTTTTCTTAAATCCAGTTTGTTCGCATTTTTTATTCGGATTTTTCAATTTTCGTGATAATGTAATGTCACCGCAATACACGTGTTCAATAATGAGGATAAGTCCCTGGTTTTAGGAATAAAAAAAAGCCAGCCGAAGCATTTAGGTGGTTTAGATTCTTCTGAAAGCATGTACTGCCCTTCTATTGAACGTTCTTGTTCTTGTCATACTTTTTAGATATGAAGTTCATTAAGATCTATCATTTCTTGGTTCCGCTGATTCCGCCGAGGCATGTAAGGCCCTTCAACTTTTGTTATAGCTATGGAGGGACTTGTCTGAAATTTCTCTGAAGAATAGGTTGAATTTGATTTCTACTTTTTTAGGGTTAAAAATCATTCAGTTCGGTAGTCTTTTAGTAGTTCCGATTCCTCTGTCGCATGGATTACCGTCCCGTTACTTGCTTCAGCTATTGCGGGACGTTTGTTAGGTATAAAATACGCCAGCGCAAGCAAGTTTTGTGATTCCGATTTCTCTTAAGCGTGCATTACCCTCCAATTTCTTGGTCTTGATATTATTGTAAATTCTCGGGCCTCCCGTGAGGCTGCTAGGGACCTCCCTATGGAGGCAGCCCTGCCTGTTCAGAAACATCTGCCTTAGAACCTACATGGTGCGCTACCAATTAGTATCTTCTAGATTTACAAAGGTACAAAACTACCGGAGTCCTTCAGTATTATATATAATATAATACTATATATAATACTATATCAATTTCTTCGCTTTTTTAATTTTATCTCCTCAAGTTCTATAAAATTACCTCATCTTGTTACTAAGTGTTGTCTGCGCAATTACATGAAACTATTTGACGATTAAAAATTAAATGCGATACTTTACAGCTAGTAATTTCACCCTAATTGCGCAGCAGCTACCAATTCAAACTTAAAGCAAAAAAGCGACACAACAGACAAAACTTCGACGCCGACGAAGGCGCAATTGTTTGTAATTTGCGTTCCCGTTGTTATTCCCACAGCGCCGTTTTCCATTCCTCATTGTGGCGGGGATTTTTTCCCAACGCTAGGTCAACTATAATAATAAATAAACACGAATGAAATGAATGAATAGAAGCATGCATCGCGTGAAAGAAGTGCAAAAAAAGTGCCAGTGTGGCGGCAACGAAAGCGCGCGCGGCGGTACGGAAAGAACGTTAAAATATTGTCGTGAAAAACAATAGCGTTCGCTATTCACATCATAATAACGGCGCGCCATCGCTGAAACCACCGCCCTCTCGTCCCCCACACACCCACGCACCGTGAGAGAGAGTGAGGGGGCCCAATGCTCTCTGGTGTTTTTTTGGGACGCGAAAGCGTCGTGGTGTTATGACCAGTGCGTTGTAAAACTGTAAAACTGCAAGGCACACAAATTAAAAACATCGTATACAAGTCCATCCGGACAATGCAAGACGCGATATAAAAGTGATAAAACTTTGCGTGCGGTCAGCAGACAACGACAATAAAAACGCGCCAAAACGCGCCGCGCCGCCGCCCCTTCTCCCACCCCCTTGACAATGGTCAGTTTAAAATAGATATGAGGGGATGAAAACAGTTAAATACAAAGAGAGATAAAGTGGGATGAAAATGGGATTGAGAGGGAAAGATGGAGGATGAGAGGCAGAAACATAGGAAGAGGTAGCGACGAGGAGGTGGATGAGAAAGAGGGAGACATGTGGAGTGCAAAGAAGAACTATTTGGTGGATGAATTATTATTGGGACGAAAAAATGTAGTTAAAAACCCACAAGAGATACGGCCCGTATTTAATGAGATGTAATGTCGTTGATGACCAGCACGTGTATGCGTGCATGTGTATGTTTGAACATGTATGTATATGTAATGGGTTTGCGTGTATGAGTGGAAGAAAGAAACATAAGGGTGGTGAAAAACGCTTCAATTGTGCAAAGTACACAAATTCACAAATTCTCAGCGGTTTTATGGACGCGAAATGAAATTGTACATTTCTATATTTCATCTTTTAGGACATATCTTTGAGGGTGATATAAAGTTGTTGATTTTTTCTCTTCTGCCTGTGGTAGTGTGGCATCAGTCCGCCGCCTTCGTTCTACTCACACATACACAACAATAGGTACCGCCGTCGTTGGGCGAATGTGATTTTCGTCCTTTTCGTCGGCGAAGTAGAGAGCGACAAAAGTCAGTTGGAGTCGTTGACGCTGACAATATCGCCTGACTGGCTGTCGTGCAGGCCGTGCCGTGCGTTGTCGCCGTCGACTTCTGTCCTGCAGAGAGCAGGCAGGCGGTGGCAACGGTGATGGCGGCGGTGACGACGCGCCAGTAGCAAGCAGCAGTCCGGGAGAAGACGGTAAGGACTCCCTCGGGCATCCGTCTCGGGCGCAGTCAGCAAGTTATCTCAATATGTACTCGAAACGAACCGAACGTTTCATACGCGAGATGCGACGGGGGTGGTGAGAGGCGCGGAAAAGACGAATGATGCACGCGCGCACGGAACAGAGCAGCCACCGCCACCGGCATTGGTATCGGCAGCCAGTCGAGGCAGGAGTAACGGGGGTAGCTGGTGCTGGCTGGCGAAAGGAAAGCCGTGTGCTAGGGGGGAAATGGGACAGGACGAACGGCCGTTATGTCCTGCTGCTGGGAGTATCGGCGAGTTATCGACGGCGGTGAGCAGGCGGCAGGCAGTCCCGCTATGCGGGACGAGTGGCACGACCACGTTCTTTTTTTTGCGACGCTTTGGAAAAATTCGGGAATTGACCCCAAAGGGCATGTTTAAAGTTTCGCCTTTTTCGCGCAACGACTTACGGCAAACCTGTGCGGATATAAAACATTGATATTATTGAAATCTACTTTTTGTTTTATTGACTTGTTTTTCCCCCTCCTACCATTAATTTTCCTCTAGGAATTTGGGACATTGCGGAAGATTTTCTTATTCTCATAAACTTTTCCAGTCTAAAATGTCTAATTTAATCTTAAATATTCCATGAATTACTTCTATTCTAACATTTTAATTCAAATATGTTTTTCATTAACTCTTTACACCATAGTTTCCCAGCATGTCGGACATCTGGGGATCCGCTCCCTCTAGTTTCGGCCATCTGAGAAGGTGATTGTGTCAATATACTCTAAAATACCATCCAACATTTATTTCTTGAGAGTTCTTTTCAGACGCAAATTTTCTCGAGTAAAAGAGAGACGCGAAATTTGGGCAAAATAACTGGTGCTCTCAACACTTGGCGTTTCTAACGTTTTCATGTTCTTAATTTAAAATTTATAATTAACATAGGGTTAAACTCGTGTCGAGTAAATTTTCGAATTAATAGTCAAATTGACCCCGGAGAGGGGTAGGACCCATGTTGGGAACGGCTGCTTTAACATTTCAATTCACTAGGATGAACTTAACTAACATTAATTTAACCTAAAACTTTATTACTTCACTGAAAATGTGTTATATATTTCATAGCGCACATTACATTTCTTCAATATTATATCATTATTTACTTCACTTCTAAACATTAATTCTTGTATTAACTCTTTGCACATGTGTTTCGCAACTTTTTTGTCATTTTCTTTAACTTTAACATTTCTTACATTCTCATATCGTCTCAGTTATAAACGCAAAAGCACCATAAAGAGGCCTAAAAACTGAACCTAACTATTGACCTAATCAAACCTAATATTATTGTACTTTCTCTTTGTTATTTTGTGTTCTTCTGGCATTGTAATAAACACGTTGTGTTGTTTTACATCGTGTTTTTTGAACTTTTACGTCGGAGGTGAGTTGTGTCGCATGAGTCAAGGAATTTAGCAAAAGATCCTGTTGAATCAGGTCCCGCGCATCACCGGGAAAAATAGTAAAAACCGCGACTATCGCACAAGAATAACCTTTATTGGCATTCCAGTCTTCCTAATAACATTTACAATTCATATACAAAACTATAAAAAAAGTTAACGGTTCACCTAAAAAATATCTAACCAAAGATTAGCAATTATTTTGTCTTAATATTTAACATCGTATCTCGTAATAAATCATATTCCAATCATCTTACAACTTATTTACATCATTATTTCTCTATTTTTGCAGGATCATCACCCAACTATTATTTTGCCCTCCACATTTGTTCACATGGAAGTAAGGTTAGCATATGTGAACATATGTTAACTCCTCTATTTCGAAATAATACTAAAATGTATAAACAAGGACCATGGTAACCCTCAAGTTTATCCCATTTTGTGACTTTATGAATGACTGTCTTTCACGCCCTCACCTTCTCAACCTGCATGTGTCGCGTGCCCGTACGCGAAACGCAGGTGAAAAAGAAGCAACAGAAAGCAAAAAAGAAACGACGGACAATAAAAACAGAATAATGACATCGTTACGATGAAACATGACTGCATATTTTATGAAGTCGCAAATTAATGAACGTGACCCAGCGCCCGCGCCAACGAAGACGCATCAGC
The DNA here is from genome assembly GCA_019419845.2 of Weissflogia rhopalogaster. NCBI lineage: Eukaryota > Metazoa > Arthropoda > Insecta > Coleoptera > Staphylinidae > Weissflogia > Weissflogia rhopalogaster. Next base: position 12,131 of record WSZQ02008222.1, on the reverse strand, counting down.
GTGAGGAATCGCACACGCGGCGGCGCCGGTGGGTTATGCGCTAAATGTTTAATGCCAACAATGGGCAAGCATTGCCTGCTGCCGCCAGTTGGACCCACCGGCCGCCCGACGGATGAAAAGTTGAACAAGTGGAAAGCGCAACGAAGCACGACGGTTAACGCACCACCCACCAACACATTTATACTGACATATACGTGCCCAAACGCATCGCCTTGATTTTCATGCATTCATTGCGGTCAGAATGAACATTGGCGACAAGGCTTTTGGTGGTTGTATGGCCCTGAGACTGGACAGCGGCGGCCATCTTGTTTCCATGCGAACGTGTACACGTCGTCCCTTTGATATTTCCTTCACGGTTAATTACCCTACAAAGAGCTTGACCAGTGGCCGACAATAACTAAGCACGCCCAGCATTAGCAACAAAATACACATTTCGCTAATTTAGCGATGCCCAACGCCGCGCCGTATCCTGTCGAAATACCGCCTAAATTATTCACTACATGCCGACTTTCAACGCAAGTTGTAGATTCGATGTTATGTCAGTGGCGGATCTTTTATAGGTCTATTTCATAAAATAAGTTTCATAAAGTGATAATAATGTATGTTGTAATGGGATTATTAAAGCCTAAATATATGAATTTGCTTATTTTCTTCTTCTTCTTCTTCTTCTACTTATGATAAGCTGGTTCACCTGTGATTTCCTGGCACTTCTACTGGGACAGTGATGACCAGCTATCAGACCATCTCTTTGGTGGCCTGCCCTCTTTCACGGTTCATGCGATTCGGTATGCATTCTTCCAACGTGGTTGTTCCACATTCTCCTACGATTTCTTATCCATCGTACTATGACTGGATCATTGCACATCTTTCTATCTCGTTATTCCGATCCTGTCCGATTAGTCCGCTTATCGTTCTTAGAGCGTGCATCTCTGTTGTTATGAGGATGCGTTTGGCGAGGGCGGTGTTGTTTCCGTGCCGTAGGTTAGAATAGGTCGTAAGCAGGCACATAATGGTTTTATGGGATATGGACATGTTCCGATTCCTCCATATAACGTTCCGAAGGCATCCAGAAATTCTCGCTGATTTGTCGGCAGGTTGTCTGACGTCTTCCGCCAATCAGGGCCAATTTTGGCCCTGATTGGTATTTTAGAGTTTACCATATATTTTGCCAAGGACGGCCCTAAGCCACGAGTAACCTGCCGACCTGCCAGGAGTTCACAGCACAGTGCTCGTAGAACTGACACAATAACCTCGGAACATGGACAGAAATTTAAAATTATGTCAAACCTACGAAAACTAGGTAACTTAATGGTACACAGAATAAATCCTTAAAATTACCAAATTCGATTCGATTCGACGGTTACTACACACATTCCTTTTTGTCAGCTATTTCATTTATGACAACTTACCAAGTTTAAAGAATTGTATTTGCCGTAGCTAATTGTTATAAAATTATTTTTTAGTAATTTTGATCAAAATCAAAATTATAAACTTGCCACCACTGTATCAAGCATAACGCAAGCGAATATACTGTTGAGCAAGTGTTAATTTGTACGAATAAAGTTGTAAATATTTTAGAATTAAGCACTTTTCGAAAAGCAGTCATTTCCGCGGGACTTGTCGCGCTCGCTTTCAAATATTCACCACACACGCTGGGACTAAATGATAGCAGAATGCGCAATGAGTAACGACTGATACACCACACATATCGGCGGATGGCATGGCGGCAACGGGTGGGCGTGCGGCGGCGGTGCGGAGGCGGCGGGCAGAAAATTGCATTCGTGCGGGACGCGTTCGGCTCGTACATTTTCTCATTCCGCTTTTCCAGCACGACCTCGCTCAGCTTGTGATGTGGGCAATTTCGTGCGGATGTATCGACTAATCGCATCCTCCCCCTGCCTGCCTACCTACCTCCGCAGCCGCCATCGCCTCACGGTGCGAGCTTTGTAAACGTTTGCACATGCAGGCGCGAGATGCAACAGAGAGATGCGGCACTGATTTTGCACCGGCCGGGGCTTTGTGTTTCCTCGCATTTGCCGTATTTACGTATGGAATTTATGATTATGCACTTAGATTAGCCCCGGCTGTGTTACTCGTAATTACTGCAGCGTTCGCGCGCTTTTCCGTCCGAAATGTGCCGCCGCCGCCATCACCGATGTGCGACGACAAATTGTTCGCGTATATTTGCGTTGTGCGAACGCACGACGAAACGGTGCGATAATGAGCCGAATAAACTTATTCAAACAATAATGCTATTACAATTCTATCAAACGCGTACCAATTAAGTGCACATGCGTCTAACGCAATAATTACTATTGAATTACGCAATCATTCAACAACTGGTTTAATTACTGCATAAGCTTGATTTGTTTTCAATTGCGATTTTATTGTCGCACTCAGATCCATTTGCCAAAGTTAAAATAGACGTTATAAAATTATACAAACAAATCTAGCAAATTGAGTTATAAAAAATATACGACGAAATATTGTTATGAGTACTAAAAATGTCACTACTAATTACCCAGAACCATAAATTTCAAAAGCTGTAATAAACTTGTTCTGTGAGTTGTCCTGGTATTACTTTTATTATAAAATAAAAATAAACTTTTTAAAACTATCAAACTTTTGATTCCTATGAATTTTCACATTTTAATACCCACCGCGCCATCTATAAAATTTAAACCGAACTACCCGTCTCTTCAAAATTTATGAAAAGAATCATTTTAACGAATTAAATTTTTTTAAATATATATGATGTTTCTATTGTTATTATAAGTATATAAAATGCGTCTTCTTGCCATAAAATAATATTTATCATATAAATACCATATTTTCAAACCGATTTTCAATGGCGCATGCGTAAATCAGTGTGATTCATCAGCTGTCATCCACTACCTATCCATCAAAACACAGCTGATTCTTGAATTAATTGTAATTTATCGGCTAATTGTGCGTAATAAATCCTTCCAACTGGAAGAAAGCGCACCCGTAATACGTACAATGTCCGTGAGTCAAGGTAAATAATCATTTGATACACAAAATTCCTCAATAACTTTATAAAAATGGTTAGTTGTTATTACTGTGGGTTTTTCCAACAGATAATCGCCCGGAACTTTATGAAGAAGTCAAGCTCTATCAGAATGCTCGCGAGCGTGAGAAGTACGACAACATGGCTGATTTGTACGCTGTGATTAACACTCTACAGCAGCTTGAGAAGGCGTACATTCGAGATTGTGTTACACCCAAAGAATACACAGGTGCCTGCAGCAAGCTGCTTGTCCAGTATAAGGCTGCATTTCGTCAGGTTAAAGGCGATGAGTTTCCCAATATTGATGCATTTGTTAAGAAATTCAGGGTAAAATATTTTATACTATAGTCAGACGACATTGTCAACTACTTTTAATTACAGTTGGATTGTCCTGCTGCATTGGAAAGAATCAAAGAAGACAGGCCGATAACAATTAAGGATGATAAAGGCAATACCAGCAAATGTATTGCTGATATTGTTTCTGTGAGTAATCTTTCATTTTTTAATAGAATTGTAGGTTTAAAGACTAACTTATTGTTATTACAGTTGTTTATCACGTTAATGGACAAATTGCGATTGGAAATTCGCGCCATGGATGATCTACATCCAGAATTACGCGATTTGGTGGATACGATGAATAGGCTGAGCATTTTACCATCCGAGTTTGAAGGCAAGCAAAAAGTCACTGAATGGCTGAGTACACTCAACGCAATGCAAGCATCGGATGAATTGTCCGAAGCACAAGTTCGACAATTGCTTTTCGACTTGGAGAGCTCCTACAGCGCATTCAACAAAGTTCTTCATAATTCCTCGTAAAATTTCACCGCTGCACATGAATTTATTAATGCTTAATTGAATACTATCCACTGACTGTATTTTAAGTTGATTTACGCAATTATTATAGGAATATATTGTTATTTATAGTAAATTATATTCTATCTTCTAACATTTCCTGATTTGTTTTAATTCAAAATATAAAATTTAATTTTTAAATTTACTTTAGGGTGAAAAATGTCTACAAAAGTATGTTGGTAACACTGCGCGTATGACAAGCGCAGCAGTGTTGCCAATCGCAAGTAACCAAACCTGAATAGTTCCTTTCTTGAACGTCCATCACAGCGGTGCGTACGTTCATTTTCGAAATCCACAAACATCCTTGTGGTTTGCATCCCGATTAGTGCAAGAAGCTAATAACACAACACAAAAATGCCACCAAAGTTCGATCCCAACGAAGTTAAATACGGTAAGTGGAAGTTTCATTAAAAATTTTGTATTTACAACCACCTAACCTCGAAACCGATGTTTTCCAGTGTTATGGTCGATACATGTTGTTGATACTTGGTAATTTCTAACCAGTTTGTGTTTATTTTAGTTTACTTGAGATGTGTTGGTGGTGAAGTCGGTGCTACCTCTTCCTTGGCCCCCAAGATTGGTCCACTTGGTCTGGTAAGTTTTGACTTTACATACTTTTTTAAGAAGACGTTAACAATATATTTTGTTATTCTAGTCTCCAAAGAAAGTTGGTGACGATATCGCCAAGGGAACTGCCGACTGGAAGGGTTTGAAGATCACGGTGCAGCTGAAAATTCAAAACAGACAGGCTACGATTTCCGTATGCCCTTCAGCTGCTTCGTTGATCATTAAGGCTTTGAAGGAGCCTCCACGTGACAGGAAGAAGGTTAAGAACAGTGAGTACTTTATTCAGTTATTTACTTTATTAACTTGGACAAAAGGCAATTTTCGTTGAAAGCGTACTTAAGTTTCAAATTATCAACTTCAGTGGGACGTATATACGTTACGTATGTGCGAGGTACATATTTGTTCTAAGACGTGGTTTTGCGACTTTTATACATGTTTCGTTAGACGTACCTTTGAGATGCCCACAAAAACAATGTTTGTTTGGACGTTTATATATATATATATATATATATATATATATATACGTTTACTTAAATATTTTGGGGTTAAAAGACGAATTTTCTTAACATGTAAATTACTTCAAAAATTTGGAATTTAAGTTTGGGTACTGAGTATTTTAAAAGCTAACACTGGAAACATATTAACCTTATTTTTCTTTGCAGTCAAGCACAGTGGTAACATTACCTTCGATGATATCCTGAGCATTGCCAGACAAATGCGTCCCCGCTCCATGGCCAAAGCGCTCGTCGGCACCGTGAAGGAAGTCCTGGGTACCGCACAGTCTGTCGGTTGCACCATCGACGGCAAGAACCCCCATGATTTGATTGACGAAATCAATGACGGTAGTTTAGAAGTACCAGAGGAATAGGCGCTTAAGTTCTTTGATAAAATATATTATTAAAACAACACAAATATTTTTAAAGCAATATTTAATGAGCTATTGTAACATTAAATATATTCCTGCTTCCTTATATCAAGTCGGAACCTTCTTACTCCAAAGGACAAGTACATCCATTCCATATTTTTCATAGTCGTTGATTCCATCTCTTGATATAACTGTTCCTTCTTCTCCTAGAACGACTAGTGAGGGGACTTTTGTTATGCCATATGCACTTCTTAAAATTCTGAAACAGTACGGTGAAATACGATCAGACTTTTTCGTTTAGAGGAGTTATTCTTCGCTCGATCCCGAATCAAAAACGGGCGCATCCTGTTGCTATTGTTCCAACTCGAAACAGTGACCCCTTCGGGAATGCACCACTGGTTTAAAGATTATAAACTTACATTATTGTTGGGTCTCCAAATTGTACTGCATACCAGCCACCATGTTTTTGTGTAAAGTTTGTAACCATTGTCTCTTCATCCTCGTCAAAAGGAACGTAAATAACTTCGATTTTTAAACGCAATTTCTTGCTAGTTGTGTATATATCTTTCAAAATTTGTAAAAATTGCTTACATGCAGGACTTCTTGACATTCCAAAATAAAGGAGGATGTTTTTTCTCCGTTTGAAAGCTTTTTCAATCGGTACAAGGTTTAATGTACAGTTTAGGATATGTTGGCCTTCAAATAATTCCATTTTATATTGTCTATTTTATGTATATTGAAATATTTGGTAATTTGCAAAATTTTCAAGTCAGCAGAATCACCAGATTTTAGTAACGTTACAAATTCCCCTAGATTTCAAATTGACAGTTGACGGTTAGTTTCCAATTTATCTCTTATACCTGCCGAAATCCGTCCTTTAAAACCGTTCTGTATTTATTGTACGATTGTTATCTACTATTAAAAAAGACGAAAATACAAAATCTAACAGATAAACATATCGTCAAGGTGATTTTAATGATAACTGATCGAAAATGAACGCACACGATTCATTATTGGAAACGCCAGAACCATCAGCTTGCTCGACAGAAAATAAGAAATTGGGAAAAGTACTCGTATCGACAGCCAAACAAGACGTGAAGCGAAATCTTATGGACATGGACGTCTCAACGGAATCTTTAGGTATTCTGTCGCTGGACGACATGAGGCCTAAAAAAGTAAATTTCTTCTGTCAAGTTTTTAACCACGACGTGACCATATTTTCTTTCTTTGTTTAGGATTCCTACTCAAATCTACAAAGCAACACTGCCAAAAGCCTTCTGGAACGCGAGCGGGTTTTGGCAAGCACTCGTGCGTTATTAGAAAAATTTTCCAGTCGTAAAAACCCGCAGGAGTCAACATTAAATGAAAGTGACCTTCGTGAGCCTGAAACTGGAGCCACACCAGCGAAATATAGCACAATTAACGAGAGTGACTTACTACGAAGCGTCGAGATTAGTAACTCAAACATTAGCATAAACCAGAGCGGCGCAAGAGACAAATCCATGCAGAAAACTCGAAATTTCAACGCGTCCAAATCAGACTCATTCAGCGCGTATATCAATGAACTGAAATCCCAATTCGAGATGAATAACACAACGTCTTTGAGTGATATCATAGGTAATGCAAGCAAACAATCTCTGGAGTTCGACAGTGGCATGTTTCATCCTGCTGAAGACATGAAACGACAGTTGGAGGAGGATGAAAACGCGTGGAGGCAGAAACATGCGATTTTGCCAAACACAACCAGAACATCCATCAACAGTGTGATACACGACTCAGACTTCGATGAAAAAGTCTCAATGGGTGAGTTTTTCAGACAGAAAAGCGATCAATGTTCGTTACTCAACACCAACAGCCCACAAAGAGAGCCAATACCTTTGGTAAACTCAACAACGATTGATGCGTCTTTTGCGAGTGATATTGATAAAATCACGTCGACATTTAGCAATACAAACATCTCTGGAATTGATCAAAGTCTTGATGTGCTGAGTTTGTCCGGTATTCACAATTTGATCACTGGTGAAAACACACCGAATCAATTGTTAGAAAAGCTAATTCGCGGACCTCTGACTTCGAATAATAAAAGCAATAAAATGCAGCCGAAAAGGCAATCGATGACTTCGCAGAAATATTCCGAAACTTCACAAGAGTTAAGAAATAGACGAGATGAGATTTTGACTCCTACGTTAAGGCAGGATGGATATTATAACTCCAGGGCTAGTTTGGGAACATCATCACCGTCGTTAAGCTCATCTTCTAAGCTCTCGAAATTTGCCAGCAGTGTTGATTTGAGGACACCATCGAAAGAATCAATGGCTTCATCGACAAAAATCTACAGCACCAAAAGTCTAAATAGTATTACTGATAATAAAGAAAATTTATTAAATTCAGCAAGATCGGAGGAGAAGAATAAGACTATTACATCTTGTAGAAGTACTAGTAGTTTGGAGAGTATTCCGGACGGGGTGTCAAAGTTGGCAAGTACAAAGACTGAACTGGTTTGGGGATGCGTCAAAGAAGGACGGAGTGTTCAACAGGATATTACAATTCGGAATAAGAGTAATCGACGAATTAAGTATATTGTAAGTAGTAATTTTTATTTTAAATAATTTATTCTAGTGAATTACAGATCAATTTTCATATTCAAAATTGTCAAGGTTTGATGATAAATTTTTGTGTCATTTATGTTTCCAATTCTAATTATGATCGTTTTTAGCATAAACTCTTAATTTTTTATTTTGCAGTCTGAATTTTGGATACTTCAAATTTATGAATTTTGGATAAACTGCATTTTCAAACAAACCTTTATGAAAGTTAAATCTACTTACGATGTTCTCACTTGGTATCGGTTTTGAAATTTAAGTCACTTGCGACTTGCATTGCATTGTTTAAAAAATCATATCATTGCCCGTTGTTGATTATTTGATCTATTTTGTGTAAAATGTCTCGGGGGGGGCCGCCATATCCGGTAATGTTCCAAGAAGACCCCTGACCTAAAGCTAACCCTCCATGTTCCCTTGCTCTTATATATGAACAACAAGCCGCGTTCTTGCCATAGTGTCGCGATTCCCTGCATCCCATAAATTATTATTACGTCGCAGTGCGATCGATGCAAATAAGGAATCTCCTATAATATTAATTAATTTATAATTTTATTTATTTTTCCATTTCTCAAGTTTCGAAACATTTATTCACTAGAAAGATTTCTTTTTGATGAGTGTTCATTATTTTCTTTAGTATCTCTAGCTCTCTAGAGAGATAGATAGGCTAGGGGTTCCGAAACTTTTTATATATGTGCGTCCCTTTTTAGATAAACTGTTTTGGCTTACTTCATTGTCACTTTTCGTGATAATGGAATATCACCACAATTCCTTGTAGTGTTCCCCTGTAAATTTTCACGACTCCCCCGAGACAAGTCCATGCCTACCTAAGGAGTCGCGTCTCCCAGTTTAGAAACGTCTACTTCGGGTCATCGTTTGCTACCCTGTGCCGTGTGAAACTTCGTTTAATGATCTGCTATATGTTCTGGACAAACAGAACGCGACTCGAACAGACAGCTGTGCTCGAACTGCCAAAACCTACTACTGACGGGGGACGTTAATTCGCAAATTCGCTAAGTTAACGCCACTTGATTTGTTTTTTTTTTTTAATATATTTATGTTATAATTATGCAATTAATGAATATACTACGAGATAGGCCATTTAATCATGTATGTGCTCGTATGCAGCAATTTTCAGTATTGGCGTTTCCAATCAAATTATCTGGATTTAACTTTAACCCTATTTTACGGGATGAAGCCGAATTTCCGGCGATACTCTCCTAAAACATTTGGTTTTCATAGTTTTTTTATTGGCTGCCTTTTATCAGATATTTTCGAGTCTGTGGATCCCTTTTTTTCAATTTTTAATTAGTATAGTACAAAATAACTTGTCTATTTTAAATCTGAAGGAAAATGAGACTTGGAAAGGGCTCCAAGAATCGTTTCCGTAACTTCCAAAAATGAGTATTGTATAGGCATGCGCATACTTTTAATTCTACGGACTTTCTATGAGCAAACCGTTAAAGTAATTACAACTTTGCATAATTTTAAATTTAATATTTTGGAACATAAATATCTGTTACAATGGAAGGAATTATCCATAAAATATATTTATTACACGAGTAGAAACAATACTATATACTAAATGGAATATTTTTTACAGATATACACAAACAGTTCCAACTTTAAATTAACCAACATCGAACTACAAGCTGACAAAGCTGTGGTTGTTCTCCATCCTCTAGAAACGCGACAGATTTTCATTCAATATTCTCCCAGCTCAATTGGACCACATGCAGGAGATCTGTTCTTCGCTCCGATTGTACGTAAAGAAGAAAACTTAAACAGTCGTCAGCATATTACCATGTTCGGCTATGGTGGTCATGCAAACCTTCAAATCAAAGGACAAACTCGTGACTTGGCAGGAAAACTCTGGATTTCCTTAGGATGCATCGATGGACGGCAAGAGCTTAACGCTGATTTTATCATTCGCAATAGTGGTACCATTGATGGATTTGCCTCACTTACTGTTAACTCCAAATCTCTGTGTGCTTTCGACGACATCAGCCTTACCCCATCTAAGGTAATCGTCAAACGTAGATCGGAAACATCAGTAAGGGTGCGTTTTCGTCCCAGCAAAAACGACCTCCAGTTACTAAACAACGCTCTTGGCGGCAAAAGCATGAAAGCCTCAGAAATCGCTGTCATTAGAATGATCTCCGGCGCGGATATCAATCGACAGAGAATTAACAAGATTATGAAAAAGAATCCGGATAATCACGAGCCATTGGCACAGCAACTCGCTGCGCATTATCAAAATGCAGCGCGCGGGGATGAAATTCGTCATTTTAACGAAACCAATAAGGCTGTGAAATCTCTAATGCAAACTCTGGAAAGCACTGAGATATCTCTTCTGGTTGATCGTGACTTGGATACAACTTTGCTACCGGAGGTTGATGATACAACAATACTTTTCAAAACTATGATATCTCCTGATGAATCTTCTATGATGGATCAACTCTCGGAGAAGTCGTACATCAAGGCTTATAATGTGGAACCGTCGAAAATTATACTTACACCACCTTCAAAGTGCATCGACTATTTGCTTCTTACATCCAACCATGAATGCCCGGTGGGTTATAAGATCTCCGTGTCTCCGGGAGGTCCCTTGTCGCTTAATCCCAGTTCGGGTATGATCAATCCTGGGGAAATTCGGAAGATTAAAGTTGAGTGCGACTTTCACGTCTCGATTGCACGTCAAGACTTTAACGTCGTTTTTAAGATTGAAGAGGATGTAGTTTCCGTGATGGTTAGTGTACTCAACCTTTAGATTTTACAGTTTTTTACATTCGACTGACAGGTTCGTAGTTTTTATTTTTTTAACTTTAAATGTTTATTGTTACGGCAGGATTTATAAATAGGGTATACATTTTGTACAAAAGTACTATTTACATGATTTTTAGAAGTAAAGTTTAATATGAAATGCATACATTATTTATTTTTCGTGTTAAAATTTTTTCTATTAACTTTTGCCGAAGAAAAGCCAAAATGTTGCCTACTAGGTTGGAAACCAGTACTTGCTTGATGGTCATTATTTCTTTAACATCGCCATCTTGAAATAACAGTATTTGTATAGTGGTCATTTTGAAAAACCCTATTTTGCCACCATTTTTTTTTCGGTGATATCATGTTTATATTTTCCACGACTGAGCACCACGAATTATGAACGTATGTTAGGTTATACAATCTCTTTTGTGGGAGAACAGTCCGGGTATCAATACTGGGGAAATACGTGAGATTAAGTGAGAGTGCGACTCCCTTGGCATGTGAGGATTTTCATGTCGTTTTTGAGATTAAAGAAGACAACACCACTCGCCATGTTGAAAAACAGTGTTTCTTTGGTCACCATCTTAAAAAGGTATTTGTATGGTATTCGTCGGTGTCATCTTTAAAATAACATTTTTGCAATGCACTTCTCTTCTTCACCATATTGAAGTATGAATATTTGTTGACTTATAAATATAGGGAGATAGTCCGGGTTTTTAATTTACCCCGAACGGGATCTAAAGTATCAAATCAAGACTTTGTCCTCGCTATTGAGATTGAAAGAAATTAGTGGTGTGGTTAGTTTTTATCTTTTTAACCTTGAATGTTTATTTTTACGACAGCATTTTCGAATAGTGTATTCATTTTGCACACAATTACTATTTACAATGATTTTAAAAAGTGTAGCTTAACATTAAATGTATAAATTATTTAATTTTTATTGTTTAAAGCTTTTTCAAACAATTTGGCCTGCAAAATGCAATCCACTTGTGACAGCCCTGATGGAAATTAATCTCTGTAGTGTGGCCAACAATGTTTGAGAAGTAACCTTGAAAACAATATTAATGTGTCTTGAAAAAATATTTATGTGGCCGCCATCTTTCATATGTTTATAATAGCCATCTTGAAGTGGCGCAGTGGTCTGGTCTATGGCTCCTGACCATGAGGTCCCGGTTCTCGGTGGGGATGCATAGTAAAGTGAATTTCTCTTCTTATCAATAGTATTAGCCGCTAATACGACTAATTACATTGAATAAAGAATTGAATAGAGCTAATGACCATAGTAGTCGATGCTCGATAAACTCAAACTAAAAGAAAGGCATCTTGAAAAACATTTGTGTAGTAGCCATCTTGAAAACCCCGATATTGTCCATTTTCATTTTCATGTTAGTGTCCTCATGAAAATCATTCGAATATCACTATCTAGAAAAAAGTTCGTCGGCCAGCCATAATA
>WSZQ02008111.1:26400-36613 GCA_019419845.2 Weissflogia rhopalogaster | reverse complement strand
ACACACACACACACACACACACACACACACACACACACACACACACACACACACACACACACACACACACACACACCGAACTCGTAACACAACATCCGATTATACAATATCTGATTATTGGGTTTGTAAGTTAAATAAAATTGAACTGAATTTGAAGATATTAGGTCAATTATATTGTCAACACTTCATTGAGATAATAGGTATTATACGTCTCATATACGTCTCACAACCAGATAGTAAATCCAGATGGAAACGCTCAAACCAATTAAGGTACATAATTTTATACTTTTATGGGCACATAACTAGATTTTATACGGTCATCAATAAAACGCGCAGGTAGTTAAAGTTTATCATCTTCAGCGAATGTATAATACAGCGTCTACCTGTACACAGCACATCCAAAGTTTCACCCGCAAGTCATTCCATACGTCAGCGCGTTTCTATATGATCTCATATGTATGTGTGCGGTGTGGTGAGCAGGAGCGCATCTTGTCCTGCATGATTTGTCTGCGTGCCCGTCTTCTTCGCGGTCGCATGCCAGTGGCTGAGCATTATGTCTACGGCAGGTCGTATGTGGTGAGTGTTCATGCACGTGGAGCAAACTTACACTGCCTCCGCCTCCGCCACCGCCGCCGTCGCCGTCATTGTGTCGCTCTGCTCGCGTGTATCGCGAACCACCGTCGACGTTAATGTCCTCCGGAGCGTGGAAGCTGGCCACCGCGGCAAAAACGTGCGATCGTAAACCGCGCAGAAGCAGAGCGTGCCACATGGCATCAAACAAATACAAAGAAAAACATGGAAATCAAAAGAGATGCTGACTTGGATATTTTTATATTTAAAAATGGTGGAGGCGCCAGGAATGAAAGTTATAACAAAGAGAATTTGAAATGCTTTGAAGTTGTCGTGTTAAAGTTATTATGATGAAGTTGTGAATTACATTTTCACAGACTTTCACTGGAAATTCCTAATTCCGTTTGATTCATTATCAAATCCCTTGTTTTAATGAGGCAGGCAAGTACTGAGTGCTGGTACGCCTCAAGTCGAAAGTTTTCACTAGATTCAGGGTAAGTTGCAGGAAAACATGAACTTCGTTTTTCATGATAAATACTGCAACCTCATTGGTATATTATGATTCTTGTGAGTCAGGGAAGAAGAACTGGTGTCTTTTAGGTGAATTTAGAAAGGCTCGAGTTCTTGCTTTATAGAGAGGTTTAGACAATGTTATCCTCAATTTTAAGCCTATAATGCTCAAAGTTCATACCAGAAAATCATATGAATAATTGTAGGACTTTAAAACAATATATTATAAATAACTCAATAAATTATAAATATAAAATATAAATATTTGAAATAATGAAGAACCTTTCTTAATATACGTCGCAGAGATAATGCAGATGTAGAAAGACGTCAAACGAAACTATCACGATCGTTGGTTTTAGTAAACTAAGGTTACTATGCTTTGCAAATGTCGCTACCGGGTAGAAAAGCAAAGCAGGAAGTTGAATAGCTTCTAAGTGAAGAGTCAAAATTTATTCAAGACATAGCTCATGGCAAAATACGAACTTTTAGTCAGTTGAATATTGACGAATTCTAAGGAATCAATACCACAGAAAATGCAGCATAATCTGTCCACTCTTTTCAAGTGCAACATTACACTGCACGTAACTAGTTTTCTGGACATCGTGTCTTAGACCTTATGTGAGGGTTGAATCACCCGAGTTCTGAGGAGTACTGAACATACTGAGCTCAGTCGTGCTTTAACTCTGGTGATTGAATGAATCTAACTTTGCAAATACGCTTTACGTTGACACATTCTCTACAAAACCAAACACCCCAACATTGAAGTAAGTATTGCTGATACATGCCGAAGATAAGGCAAGATCAGGAGATATCTCAGACACGGACATTTGTCAGAAAAGTGGGCATATAATAATAATATAACGAAGAATAGGGAATAATGTACTTCAAATTATTTCATTAAAAACCCAAAAATATACGTTAATTGCATAACATAAATATGCATTACAAATGTTATGATATATGATCGTTTTTAAATTTTATAGAACGTCAAACTTGCAATATTTTTGTAAATGAAGGAAATGGTGGAGGTGCCAGTCATATTTCCACCCAAAAATATACATAATTTTTATTTAATTTTGTATTACTATCATCCATTAACAAATCTTCAACGAAAAACTATATTCAATTTTCTAAAAATGACAAGTGTCTTATAAAAGTAATTTTCGAATTGATAGCTATAAATTTTAGGCAACGTATGAAGTGCAATTTTTAGACGTGTGTACAATTGATACCCTCTATCTTTAACGGTGATTCGACTGGAAACTTTTTCCAGCCCCCAATAAAATTTTCAATCGAAACAGCGGCGCACAAATGCACACGGCTGTAAATTGCGAATCGATAATGCGCATATTCGTCACTTGCCTTTACGACATCGGTCGGCGCGGCGTGGGCAAAAGCGGCGAATTGTTCGTATCACCTCTTGAATGTTTGACGTGGGCGTCGCTTTTCGGGCCGCATAAACTTTTCACATGCGACTCGTATAGCGCCCCAGTCACACTAATTTTCTATGGGCCAACACACTCGAAAGCTGGTGGTGGCGGTGTCGATGCGGCGGTGACGGGCGGCGGTGGGGCAGCTTTTGCTCGTTTTGTACTCGCTGACCGACTGCACCGGCATTATGCATGCGAGGCGTCATCGTCACTTTGCGCGTATGTCGTCCGAATTTCGATAAATTATATACCTGCTCGCTTGGCCAGTTGACGGCTGCATTAGGTCATTGAATATGCTGCTCCAATTCGGTGTCACTCAATCTCGACCCCGCACAAATAGAATACTGGATAATTTTGTATACAAAAATAGGCTTTTATATACAGTTTAGAAAAATTAAAAACAAAATTTTATTTAAAAATTAGGCTAATATTTTTATACATTTCATTACATGGAATAAGATGCACAATTAGTTGTTTTGCAAAATCCTCAATATTTGATGCTTTATTGCTATGCCTATTTTCGTAGGTGGAGGTAATATCACTGTGGTAAATTCACCGCCATAAAAATCACGGTTAGTGAATTCACCGCTAGTAAAATTACCGCGCGTCAACTCACCGCTAAATAAACATATTTACTCGAATTATGACGTAATGACTCATCTGAGATATGCATGTAATTTAAGAGGGTCGCGTCCGTCCTCTTGAATGAGGAACTAAAACGTGAAATTCAAATGTTGTTCTAAATTATTTCCTAATCTATATATTATAGCATGCTAATTCTTATACGAATCGATTCCTCATTAAATATATTTAGATTTCATATATAAATTTACATCTAAAGGTCGGGTAATTATTAAAAAAAGTATGTAAAAATGTATTTTCCAAAAAAACTTCGAGTTTTCGGTATTTCATTCTTTTTTAAATATTTCCCGTATCTCTGGAACTATAAATGATGCATCATGAAAATTTCTTCAAACTCATGAGACAGTTATTCATTTGATTACTTTGAACCGATATTATAACTCATGAAAGTTGAATATAATAACGGCAACGATTTCATTGACAAAAAAAATTACTTGATATTACTTCTTCTAAATTTCACTTGTATTTATATTTACCTTTCTCTAAAATATAGGAATCATATACCAGTCGACTCAGAACGATATATATCACTATCTCCTGCAATAGAATCTGGAGTAGATGTTTAGAAAACTTATCATAAATCATTGAAGTTGCGCTAATATTGTTAACATCGTCGATATCAAAAAATGACATCCTCGACATTCCACGTTTATTCTCATTTCCCTTATTTCCAGAATTAAATTAATTCTGGCTCTAATTGATTGAGCGTGAAAATTACTTTAAACGCTAAGGCACAGTTTTTCAATTAATTTTAATAACGATGACATTTTCGCTGGCAGAAAAATGACATGAAATGACTTCTGATGAAGTTCGCACTTTTATTTATATTTGCCCCATTTCATTGTATACATATATTAATCAATTCAAAATTAAATTTGTCACTAACTACCGTATCGGAAATACGGCTAGTTCGCATAATGCTGCAATGGAGAAGAAGGAAGTCCTATTGAAGGGATCCGTTATTTCGGTTGCGTATTACGAAACGCAGGGGTTTACCTTTCAATAAGAACTTATTCTTAAAAAAAACATAAATGAAGAAATAGGAAAATTTCCTTTCTTTTAACAAGTAAGCGGAAAAATTAGCAACTATACAAAAATGAGTTTATGTGTTTGTAACTTTATTTGTTGCGTAGAGTGAGAAAATCCGCATGGAAAACCCAAAAAGCAGGTCATAAAGCGTCTGGTAGTTGAATTGGGTCAGCGGTGCGACCCACATCCACCGCCAGCGACCGACATCCCCGAGACTGGAGCAAGAGCATGACTTTGCTTCCGCTCCCTGCTACGCATCCTTCCACAACCCGTCGCTTTCCTTGTTGGCTCACGAAGCCGACGGTAGAGGGGATGTGTATGAAATCTCGAAGACATGCCATCGCTCCTTCTCTAGCCTATTGATGAACGCAATTCAGTTCACTCTAGTCGGAGGAGTGGGGTAGCGGCGTTCGATCTAACGCGTCTGCGGAGCAGGAAAACGTAGCCTGTCGCGAGTGAGACGAGAAGAAATGCGTAGTGGGCGACGCAAGGAAACTGCAAGGATGCAACTTGAGGTTGGTAAGTGACGCCACCAAAAGCAGCGGGATGATGGTGGGGATAGGCAGGCAGTCAGGCACGATCTGAGTGAAAAAGAGAGATGTTTCAACAGGGGTAAGAGAAGCGTAGACGTGCACGAAAATCCTTCGTGCTTTCGGCTTTGTTTGTCCCGAACGTCCTGCTGCTCTTACGCACACACACGCAACGCCAAAAAGTGCCACGGAAGCGCCACAGACAAAACACTATCGATCCGCAAACTGCCAACCGACGCAGGAAAAGAAGTTTTCCAACACGGGTTTTTCCGTCAACATACTTAAACGAACAACCAATCTACGTACGTATACGTATCTATGTATATCTTTGTATGTACACCGATCGCACAGAAATTCGCTACACGATTTCAAATAACTATCTTATAGAAAATTTATTTACCTATTATATGGAATTTTCGGAAGACTTTCATGGAAAATTCCACATAAAGCGCTGGCGTGGTAAAAAGGAGGACATTGATTGATGGTGCGTCTTCGGGAAACGCGTTCGAGGGACGTCTCGTAACGCTTCATTGCCGTCGAAGTGCACGCGAGAACAAAAACGCATCAATTCATAAACCGACCTCAAACTAACACCATCATCAGTAGCGCCTCGTTTATATAGATTTCGGTAATTCTTCCAAAAATCTTCTCATTTGTAATTTCTCAAGATTTTCTATTTTTTGATCAGAAAAATATATTCTAAAATATTGATTTCAATCCAAGGTGTTTACGAAGTAGACTATATTTAATTTAAAATTCGCTGACTCCCAACCAAATGAAACTAATAGAAAGAATATGATTTAAACTTTGATTTAAAAATTTGAAAATTCAAAAATCTCAAAAACTATAGGCAAACGCTTAATTTGATTAGAATAACTTTGGTTTCAAAATATATCGAAATTATCTAGAAGAATGAAAAATATGCCTAGCAACCATTTAATGACCCAATTTTGACGACAAACACACATGTGAGAAATATATTCGTTTCTTGCACATTTCGGTAGCTTAACGGGTAGCACCACATCGTATCACGTTAGCGGACGGGTTTGAGTTCTCGACACGGGCACCTCTTTGAGTATGAATTAAACCTGTCAGCCATTGGAGAAATATCGATATTTGTCGAAATTGATATTTCCAATTTTCCTATATCGAAATATCGTCTTGAAAATATCGATATTATCAATATCAATCAAATAGAAATTCTACAGAAACACGATCTGTACATGTTTTTCAGAACTAATTACAATTCCCATTCATCATTAATTCATATGGAATCTCGGACTCATACAGCGGAGTTACTAGCCATTCTTGATTTTTTGATGCTAAAATGAAACTATAAAATTATTTAAACTGATTATTAATCTTATGATAACGACGAAAATCGATATTTATATTAATATTAACAATAATTCATATACGATCTAACAATCTTTCCAACAATAATACAATTTCCACAATAATAATTACAATAATACCTAAAAGTAGATAGTAATCTACTAGTTGTGATGAACACTGGTGTGGCAAGTCTTTACAAGAATTCACAGTTAAATTGTGATGTGGTTTGTTTAAGTTTAAATCATGTTAAACAGTTGTCAGTTAAGTCACTGACATGTCAAAACGTTGTCAACAATTTCGATATCGATATATCGATATTATGGAAAGTGCATTTTTCGAAAAATATTGAAATTTTGAAACCGATATATCGATATTTTTCAATACTGATATTTTTTTACATGACATACACATCCATTCACCCACATGTGCAATGACAATCTACACACAAGTGTGTATACATCAAATTCAAGAGCATAGTTCTGCACCACGGCACCAAAAATACCAAACAATACCGAACTTACAACACAACTCACAACATCATAACAAACAACAACACAATACATACAATAACAAAGCATTAAAAACTTGTAAAGAATATACGTATACAAGTCGGAAAGACCACAATTCGTCAATAGACTCAAAAATTTAAGATTTTTCTAATCCTGTTGTATAATGTATTCATTTCAGTATCGTTTTTAACAAGAAATTATTATTTTCACACATTATTATCGAAGAAAAAAGGAAGTGTACACCTCGCATGGAATGCCCTTTCTCCTACTCCTCAGGAACGAGTTAACATATTATACCATAAGCATGTGCAATATTTTTATTCGTTTCTTGAGTGTAATTATTATTATTATTTCGTATCATATTGTCCTCTTCAAATTTATGAATATCCCCTTTTGAAAAATTGGCATAATACTTTAGGATTAAAATTTTCTAACAAAAGTTATCTTATCAGCTCGCGTTAATATTTTAATATGGCATATTCTGTCGCCCTTCCAAATTTAGGTACAATGCGCCACTGACCTTCAATCATCTCATTCCGCCTCCTGCCTCCTTCTCCTGCTACATCATATTGACGCAGGTCTTTGGTTATACCAAAATTGAAGTGCTGAGTAATGCCAAACGCACGAATCACATTGGCACATCGCGTGATGCGCCAACTTTCATCTCGTCCTTATCTTGCCACAAGGTTCCTTTTCAATTTAATCATTAAATGCACCGCCACTGAAGTGGCCTTTGTTCGCGCAAAGGAAAAACGTACACGACCGGCGCGGCGTGCGTGCAAATCCTTCGTCCTGTTTTCCTCCGAACTCACCCCCTTTCCCTCTTCACCATCGCCTTTTTATTCGCTCGCACGCGCGACGCCACAAAGAAAGTAACTTTATTTATAATACTTACGTCCTGAACATGATCATGCGCGTGCGGCTCTATCTAGACAAATGCATACGTGTTGGTGCGAGTGTGTGTGTGTGTGTCGATATGTAGCTGCAGGAACTGCAGGAACATCGGAGTCGCATGCACGTGAAAGATTTATGCCGATTTTTATTGCCGACATTGAATCGCGCGCACTAAGAGAAAAACGCGCATTTGTTATTCGTGTTTACGTTCGCCAGCAGGACGATAACAATTTTAAGGTTTGGGTTATTTTCGAGTCCTAGATTTGTGCGAAAAACAACGCGAGAAACGTGAGCGAAAATGTTGTTCAACTTATGTCTTGTTTTCGGTTTAAACTTTTCTAATTGTAGTTCTTAAATTTTCAGTTTTCGTTAATAATTTTAAGATTTGAAATCTTTGGCTTTACAAAATCCCATAAAGTTTTGGAAATATCCTGCATCTGCGAGATGAATATCTAATTCAAAAGGTTATGTTTCATAACATTATAACTACTGACTTAAACAAAATTGGATATGAATAATTTTCGTTGTAAAATTACCTAAAATATCAAAATGTTATAATAATATAATGATTAACGGAATGATTATAAATTTATGACCTGATTTTATTTAACTCCTAATATTTTTTTTCTAAAAAAGACTAAAATGTATCCGAAAATATTAATGTACCACTTGAGCCGTTTTTTATCGATTTTTTCTGTGATATTGTTTAGATCTGGTCCGAGTGTCGAACGTGAATTTTGAAATTTTTGGTATACGTAAAATTTTCTGCTGCAAGAGTGGTGCAAGAGATCGTTGCAGGAGCGTCGTTGTCGCAAGCGCATCGCATGTGCGATGCATACGAATCGCGACTTAGACAAATCTGCGGTCGGATGAAATGTTGCCACGACGTCTCGCACAGTAGCAGCAGCCGTGGTGCAGGAGCACACGACGCACGCCGCAGGAATCGTAAAAGAGTGTCGCGCCTGCACGCCGTTTGCTCAACGACGCACATTTCCACCAACGACGCCGCGAAAAGCGCAGCGCAAAAATATCACAATGATTCGCCTGCCCGCCAACTCCCCCCGTCCTCAAGCGCCAAACTTGGGAAAGTGTTGGCGCATCCCAGCACTTGAAATTTTTACCCAAGACTTTTCGGATATGTCTGCCGTGCTCCGCACGTTGGCTGGTGATAGTCATGGTAGCCATGGCAATAGCAGCGAGGGAAGTGCGCAGTAATCGCGGCGAGACACAACAAATGCAAGCAAAAAATTGCAGCGCTGGTGGATTTTAACTTGTCGCACATTTGCTGGCGCTTGTTGTCTTCGACGCTACCGCATGGGAAGCTTTTGCGAATTTATGTTTTTATCATATTTACAGCGCGCACACCGAATTCGAGAAGTCATGCGGCGAAATTGCGTCTACTATCGCCGATAGCGCAGCGGTAGCTAAGTTATGCATAACATGCGCACCCTTTTATAATCCCAAGGATAGTACTCCTATCTATATTCACGATGAATAAACATTGATGTACGTACTATGGTTGCCTAAATAAAGAGAATGAATCATGTTATAGAATGCTAAGCATCGGGTAGCATGATAATTACTGATAATATAATTAATTTATGTTTGTATTTCTTACAAGGGGCGCAAATCGGGCAGGTTGGACTTGCTAGTGGCAACATGTGCAGCGCAGATGCCTTCGCAGTTCTGTGCGTAAGGGTATCCTTTGGTGGCATACCTTATAGATGTTGAAAGGAAGTGAGTTTGTAGGCCCGGTGTGCCCATATTGGCCGAGGGTAGGCGAGAAGAGTGTATGTACGAGGTAGAGATTAATGGTTTGGGAAGTTTGAGGCGTGCACCTCAGTCGAGGTGTGTAATATTTGTGTAAATAAAGTTAGTCACAATCTATTCTTTGACGTGTCAATTTCTTTTCGCAGCTCAATCATTACTGCCAACGAACGGGTAGTTCGGGTCTTACTGAAATAAAAGATACGCGTCGATAGGCTGGTTAAAGTTGCTGTTCGCAACAGTAAAAAAGTATCATTGATTTCATAACACATGTACTCAATTTACCACCGTTTCATGCCTTCCCAGCCTCCCAGGTGTAAATTTCTCTCCATATTGTTTTCTCCATTCCGCCAGCCCATGTTATTTTTGGTCGCCTGCGATTTCTTCTCTCGATTCCATTGTTTTTCGGTAATCGATCTGGCCCCATTCTCTGCACAATTTGAGCTATCGTTCTTGAACGTCTTCTACCAACTAGCTTCCTATCTGCATTATATCTAGAATGTGCGTGTTTCCGACTACATTTAGTTTTGATTTCCTGGCCAAGGGAAGGTGTTATTTGTCATCTTTTTAGAATAGAGTTAAATATTATTGCATTCCATTGATTGCATATATTCTTCGTCCATAATATTGGATTTAGTGTTTAAATCACCTGGTGGCCTTTCTTTATGCGCTTCTCGATTTCTTCTTGCGTCCTGCCTTTCTGGTTGATGATAGAATATTTAAACTTTTGGATTTGCAGTTATTTTCTTCCTTTCGTTTAGCACCACATATTTGCCTTTTCGATGTTTAGAATCAGACCCCATTCCTCAAATTGTTCTAAATTTTGGTCGTCCGCAAAATGTAAGGAATAGATGGCCAGTCCATCTGTCTCCATTTTTTCAAAGTTATATTTTAGGTAACATTTTCTATAGCATATATACCTTCTCTTAACGACTCAATGTTCTCACCAAGGATTCACCGAGACTTATCTATGGGATCCTGTCGTATGCCACCTTTA
>WSZQ02008111.1:0-15888 GCA_019419845.2 Weissflogia rhopalogaster | reverse complement strand
TCAATTCAAATGTTATACAAGATTTAAAATCTCATAACTAATTCTGGTTCCTAAACCAAGATCTGAGATTCATAGTTGTTCATATATACAAAACCTTCTAATTTGGAACTTTCTCAATAACTTTAAAATTTAAACTATTTATATCATTGTTTCATCCCTAAATAATATAAATTCTTAAGCCATAACTGATACATCAATATATTACATCAGTAATATTATATGTTGTCAGTGTACAATGGATATGTTTTCTTAATTCCTTTCTGTCGCATTACAAAAACTGAAAAGAAAGAGGAAAGAAATTGTTCTATGCGAATAAAGCAGGTCCTAATTTTCGAGAGTGTTCCTTTGAATTGAACCATTTGATCTGGTTCCTCCAGCTGATGTTCTGCCATGTTGCGCGTCTTGTAGCCGCTCGCTGTTTGCCGTACTCGCTGGTATGCCAGCTTGGAGTGATACAAGTCTTGTGTGCGTATTTCCTGGTGTCCATTAATCTCCTTGCGTCGCTATAAATCACTTGCAGTTCGCGGGCGCGCGCCCGCCACTGCCGCCGCCGTCGCAAACAAACATCGGTTGGGCGCAAATGAAGAAAACCGCCGCGCCGCGAACAAACTCGTGCGTAAAAATGCCATCCGGCGCTGGGTACTTTGTGTCGTCGAGCTCTGCATACGATGCAATGATCGATAACGTGATGTATGTACATTAATAAATATTAATCATACATGTATTTGGGGATATTTTATCACTTTATTTGCGCAAGCAACGACTGGTATTAATTCAGCGCGTGAGTGTCGTAAAATCGTTGCGACGTGAAGAAAGCAACAAACAGAAGAAAAAAAACCAACGAACCGGTGGAAATTTCGCCCCGAGGTCAAATTATCGCACGATGCACGCCGAATAAAATATTTGTAATCAGTTCGACAAGCTAAGTGATGTGCATCGCGATGATGAGAACTTATGAACCTTAACGCTGAGCTGCGCTAAATTCTGCCCGAAGCGATTTCGCACATACTTTACGGCCGCATTGATTGCACCTCCATAAATAATTGCTAATAATAATCCGGCGCCCGGTGAACATCATAATCGCGGCAGTCCGACAACAGTCGCAAATAACATCTTTCCCGGTTATGCAACAATATCCTCTACCAGTTATACATGGGCCATTAAGTTTTACAACGTTTTTTCTGCGAAATTTACGTGGAAATCTATATTTTTCACTCGATTATGTTATATTTGAAAGATGTGTATGAATCGAATGGATTATCTTATTTGTTTGTTACAATGACTTCTCCATTGTTTGGACAGTTACAAATAATATCAAAATATTTCTGCATTTCCGCAACAGGAATGTACATAGTTTTACCCGTATGATCCTATCATAAAAGCCATCATTAAATGACTCATAAGCTGCATGCAAATTTTCGATTTTGGAAATATCTAAAATACCCACCTGGTGCGATATAGAATCAGAAAGGAAATGCGTTAATAGATATTTCAAGTAAATACCTCGTAATGTGAGCAAGATATGGGCAAAAATAGTTTGATTGTTCTCATACATTGCGAAGGTGCAAAGATGACCATATCTCTATTGGTTATTAATATACCCAGCCCTTATTCACAGCATCGGTAGCAGGGCTCATAACAATTACGTCAACGTCAAAATTTCACCTGAGGCGTATAGATCAGAATCTACCATGTATAACATATATCTGGTATCTAAAATTAAATTATCGAAAATTTTACTAAACATTTCCAAAATCTAAAATTTGCATGTAGATTATATGGGTCATTTTACGATGGCCTTTATGGTAGGATCACACGAGTCATACGATCTTTTTAATTATTAAAATGGTTGTGAATATATCATATTTTACATTAAATTGTTTTTACATTAACTGTTTTTTAAACACTAATATTAAATTAATGAAAAATATTTGGCCCAATATAGTTTGATAGTTTTGATGCAAATTAGGCATAATTTCGCCATTAACTATTCTGAAGGATTTTCAAGAAATAGCTGTTAGTCATAGTTTTAAACTTCTGCAATTATTGTGGGTGTACTTTTTCACTTAACTTTCACTATTATTGTCCATTTTTGGTCATCTTGAGAGTAATGATAACAATAAATATGTATTATCTATGGAGGTAATAAACTAAATTTCGTAAACATCTTTCTCTTGTTTAAGTATGTTTTCCGTCAACATGAATCTCTAAATCAGAAATTAACAAAAATTGCAGGCTTTCTTTCAAACCTAACGCAAGGCGCGTAGGTCAAAAAATTTATAACCCGGACAAAAACTCGTTTACAACATCCTTAGTGTAAAATAAAAATACTATTTGCATGAAAGTTAATTAATTTTCATTAGTTAACAAAAGAATTATATAAATAAAAACAAAAATAGACACTTTTTTTGTAGAAAATAGCATTCTCAAAGAGAATTACTTTTTTTTTTCTAAATATACAAAAAATACGCCGCGCAAGGACGCGAATACCGTGCACACATTATAACATGTAGAGCTATAAAGACATTTCCGCACTGAGATGCCTCAAACTACGAGTTCCATCAGTACAGCAATAAAAGTCCTTTCAACATGTATCACATTACTTAATCAAACGCGATACTAAAATGTGTATAACATGAGTAGAAGAAGCAAATTTGTGTGCCGCCAAATTTTGAAATCGTTAAAAATGTGCTATAAGCAGAAACAATAAAAATCACTGACCTATACTAACCTATATTACTCTATCTTAACTGTGCATTGATGTGGGCTATCATACTACGTAGACAGTATTTTATAGTATCTTACATGATTCTTCTTTTCATTAAAAAATGCATGTAAATACAAGCGCCTTCCTTATTGCCGTAGTTTAAAACAACTACACATATATCTCGATGTGATTTGCAGATTATAAACAACTTTTTTCCCAATTGCCCAAATGAAGGAGAGAGTATCCTCCAATCTGCAGGTATCAGGTAAAGGCCCCTAAAATAAAGAAAATAATCAGGTATATTTCTTATATTTATTATTTCTTTATTATAGTTTAAAATGTCAAGAAATTCATATTTACAGGTTCCTTCGGTTTTGTTTCGCTATAGTTTTAAGGAACCATATATCGAATAACCTAGGTATAATTATTTTATTCCCTCTTTAACTAATAAGTAAGAATTTGTTACTTCTTGATGTGCGCTGTCTTAGCATTACCTTATTTACGTAAAAGTCAATATTTTCCACCAATATATAATATATTGAATTTGGCAATTTAGTGTGAAGTTTGAATTTACATATTTGAGAGTAAGAACTTAGTAATGATTTTTCCTAACTCATTCACACAACTACTATCATACAGTCTTGTTTGAACGACCCCAGACTAGCTAGCATTGACATATCAAACCTGGTCGGGGGCTTCAAATTTTCTCTTACCGTATTAAATTTCAATTTCAATTAATTAATTTCTTTGTAAATTCATTAATTGTGATAAATTATTAAATGTTCTTCTTTGATATGTCAATGCTAACTAGTCTGAGCTCGTTCAAAAAAGACTGTAGTTGTGTGAATGAGTTAGGAAAAATCATTACTAAGTACTTACTCTCAAATATGTATTTTCCACCAAATTTTCAAATTAAACTTCTGTACGCGCGCTAGAGCTAGGGTGAATGCGAGACGTATACACCAGGAACTAACAATCCTATTTTAACTTTTTTAATACTTGTGTGCATTGTTTCAACTTGATAGATGGGCCATCTGTACCTCTAATGTCCTAAATTTAATTAATATTCTGCTGCATTATGTTCCTACTGATAATTTTATTGGTATTCGCAGATAGATTCTATATTATTAACAAATCCTTATTTAGGTAAATGTACAATATGTCTACGTTTCAGATATATCAATATGCATTTTCGTTAAATTCAAATGCCAAAAGGTGCATCCTTTCAACAGTAAACATGTTCAATATTCTTTCTAACCAAACAATTTACCGCTATTTCCCAATATTTCAAATATGTATTTTTAACAAAATTCCCATATATTTAAATATTTTAATTATATAGCAATACCCTGTTAGAAGATATATTTCTCGAATGGCTTGCGATTATTTGCTTCATTTTCTGTTACCTAACGCGCTCGTTCGTAGCTACTTTATCTATAGATGAGTCCCGCTTATAATAAATGCATCCGGGTGCCTGTGTCCCAACCAACCGGGCGCGCGCGTCCTGGCAGGTCGGTTAAGTGACAGTAAGGTAATAAGGATGAATGATAGATGGGATCGATCCCAGAAGGATAGAACCCACCAGGTCGGCCATCTTGTTCGCAGGGATGGCGCTCGATGTCTCGAAGTTATCGTGTTTCATTAATGAACTAGCGCACAACAACCTAAAAACAACCGGGATGCTTCCCAACTTTCCCATACTCGAGCGTTACAAAAATAAATAACACTGCATGAAAATCAATCAACCTAGAATTTGCATTGCTTAATTATTATATCTAAAGAGACTAAAGGTTCTAGTGTTTCCTAATGTTGCAGGAAGAAGAACAATATGTCGTTGGTTTTGGGCGGGATTCATTAGTTTTTGGGGTCATAGTTCAAAATGTGCTTTACTGCGTGCCTGGAAATTCGAGCAAGGGAATGTGGTTGTAAGGCAGGGGTGGCTACTGGTGTGCAAGGAGGGCGGCGGATAATGCTTCGTCAACTTTAACCTATCGACATCGTTCGACTCGCTTTGCACTCACGCTGCTGCCTCCTGGCAAAAAGGGTTGTTACGTCCGAAGTAATTTTGACCGTTTCCGGAAACCACCCGCCGGCTACGCGCAACTATCGTTAATACCGCCTGCATGCTTAGGCATCCTGCACGTATCAAACACGGAAAACCTAAGAATGCAAATGTTTTAATCGATAATTAATCAAGTAAGAACAAAATAATGCATACAATTAATTGTTTTAGTGTTGTCTCATAATACCATTGTTCGTAACTTCTACAAATATAAAGTACACTATTTCTAAACATACGATTTATAGATATTTGAGCATGTGAAAAAGCGTGTGGAAAATAATCTCACCGTGTGGTGCCCAGGCCGATGATTCGAACCTCGTCCTCCGGCGGGATACGCAAAAGTGATACCCACTTTTTTGCTTTTATTGCTATTTTCAGATTTTCTTAAAATTAAAATATAGGTTGAATATTGTTTCCATGCAAACTTAAATTAGTGTGCGCCAAACTTACCTGTACAGGCTAACGACAGGCCGCATGACATTTTCATCATGTAACTGGACAAGTGTTACTTGCATCAATTGAGATAAGTCGCAATGGCATAATTTCTTTAATACCACGTTATTAATTAAGAAAAAGTTTTGTAAAACCTCCTCAACAAACGACAATTAACAAACAAGAAGTAACTCAAACTAAATTCATTTTGACCATAGGGAATATGGTACACATCAATGCGCCAATAATATATTAGTTATAACCTACATAAAATCACCTTGATAAAACAATAGGACAAAAATTTTAAAAATGTATTATTGTAAAAGTGTTATAATTTACAGTTTAAAATGTTATACATCTACAAGTATAATATCATTGAACAAATAAATTTATGAGTAGTGAAATCTAAAGTTATCAAATACAAGTTTAGATAAAAACGGAATATATTTAAAGCCCAAAACAAGCTTTCAAAGCACTGTACTGTACACTCTATAATTCTATACATGGGAATATCTACCACTTGTGTGCGTATGGCTTCGATGCATTAATTTGAGATAATTACTTTGTGAACAAAAATCACTATGGGAGATACCCCTTTCACATAAGCAACTCTTATCTAAATATTACCACGATGTCACGATGCCATCAAATTCCGAACGTCTTGCCCAAATATTTAATATTCAAGAAACAGGCATATATTTTAAATACAAATAACGACCACGACAACTACGCTCAATTCAGCTATAAAAACTCGAAATACACAAATATGATAATCTAACTTCATACGATTTGCTGTCATTTTTCTAATTCGATCTACACACTTTCTTCTTAAAGAATCTTCTTAAATATCTTGAAGTACTAATCAAATAACATAATCTTATACGGCATTATATAGTTGGATATTATTATAGTAGTCCAAACGAAATGACTCTTAATTTGATTTACATTTATTATGATTTAATGAAAGTCAAATATAGATTATCCTGACAATAACAATAGTTTGATAGATCGACAAACTGGATCATACGTTCGGGAGTCAATACAATTTTTGAAAAGTGATTGATGCGGGGCAAATGGTAATCGAAAATATGTTGCATAACTTCAACTATAACATAGATATTTCTAAACACTGTAACAATACAGGCATATATATGCAAGGCATTCCACTAAATCGGGACACACCGGGTGTAGAACGTATTGTCCTGTATTAAATGAACTCCAATTATCATACGTTCAATAGAAATTTAAAAGGTGCACACAAAGTTATGCCAAAACAACATAATTCAACATTATCATTATCAACAAGAAAAATTATATTATCAAAATAACAATTAATTCAAAAAGAAAATAAATACATTTTGATAGTTTGGAGGAGTTTGCAAAATTTGCGCAAATACTTGCTCTCCCCACCTGAATCCCAGGTTAAGGAGAATGTTGCCCAGGAATAGTTTACAGTACTTTGCAGGTTCAGATACCGTTCATTAGGATTTGTCCGTAATAAGCGGGTGTCCCGATTATCAGCGGTAACTGCTATATTCGGTGAACCTTTAGTTCAACAAACTTTATGGCGTATTTGGTAAGTAAAAAGGCACAATAATAAGACATATTACTTTAATCGTGATGAATATGTGATGGCAATTTAGGTTAATCGTTGATGACGTAAATCGTCCATTTTGCAATTACCATCCTTGGATGAATTCCAAAATTATAATTTTCTTCGTAATTATTTGGATAACTCAACTGCTTCCTCATTGTACTACTTGAATGTTTATTGGAAACAAATTCGAGTGTTTCTTGTGCGTTCCCTTGGAAATGCACGTTGCCCTTGTCTTCATTGCTCCATCAATTGAGCAACTGTTTGAAGATTATTCAAGGTATATTTTCTCAAATAACGATTTGACAATAATTTTACAATTGCGATTGCAATATGCGATTATGTATATTATTTCAATATTTAAATACCTATATACATCTTCAATTGTAAAATATTGAAACTAACAGCTATGAATTGACACAAATCAACTCAAAGATGTCAGATGTCGGTATGAGTTTGAAGATAGCGAGCGCTCGCTTATAGAATAACACTACAAACCCCATCGATTAATTGCAACTTTAATGACTTTCGGAAACGAACCACAAGCTGCGCACGGCGTTTTGCATCTCCCAGTGTGATTGGCAAACGCCGTGCCCTTTAATTATCGCGCAATAATTTCTATCGATTACCCAGTCGCTCGCATTAATGACTCCACAAGAAGATAACCAGATGGTGGTAACAATTAAGCATCACTTGTAGATCTTGTAAATAACTTATTTCCGCCCGATTCCACTGATTGGTGCAATATTTTGCGTGCGCCAATAAACGCAAACGGGACGCATTTATCAATAGGCGCCTAATAATCAGTTTATCAACACCACGGAATCGAGTTCGCCTTAAATTATTTGCAGTTCAGACCCACGTGTATGCATGTATCCGTTGGTATGTGTGTATGTGTTTGTGCAGGTGTGCAATTTGGCGAGAGTGCGAACAATCTGAATGAAGCACGGCCGCTGCGCATCTTTGAGTACTAGCTAGCCATCGGTCACGCTGGATTTGGATGCGCAATTAAACGCGGTTGTTGCGCGTACGGCCACCCAGGAATCGAGGAAAACAAGCACGTGACGAACGAGCGACAATGTTCTGCCCATAAACCCATCTTACCTTGTCATATAAATTTCTTCGCAAAAAACGCTAGGAAACACGAAATTATTATAGATAATTACGCTTTGTTAAATTTTATTTATAGGATACTTAGTCCAGCCAAGTGGCGCAGTATGGTCGATGACCATTGCCCATGAGGTCTCGGGTTCGATTCTCGATGGGGATGCATATTAAAGTGAATTCTTCTTCTTATCAATAGTGTTAGCCGCTAATATGACTAATTACATTGAAAAAGAATTGAATAGAGCTAATGACCATAGAGTCGATGCTCGGTAAAATCAAATAAAAAAAAGATATAGGATACTTAAAGTATTGCATTATATTTAGCGCACTAAGTAATTATTCAAACATCATAAATCTTCATTAGTGTTTTCAACTTTTAAATGCAAGTATTAGGTGAAGAACACCTTTTTTGGTTTAGTCATTTTAATGCTAAATATGTTATTTATTATGAGATAAAATGATGAGGTTATTTTTATCATAATCATATACAGCCGCTATATATTGTTTTATACATCTACAAATAACAACAATTCCATTTTCAGCTCAGATTTTAAGAGATGAATTCGATTTAAGTACATGTATCTCGGTTTACTTAGAATATTTTAAGGTTTTAAATTGGAATGGGGCAAATCGGGCAACATCATAATGGCAAATTTGCTCGCACAATTTTCGTAGTCCTAAATCCGCTGCTGTAAACAACACTTACAGAAGAGGAATACATTATATTCAGTAAGCACAATAATGTATACAATAATGAATATGTGATGACATAATAGGCTAATCTTTGATGACAAACTATATGCACATATCACCCAGTTTGTAATCTTTCCTTGAATCAATTCCAAAATTACAATTTTCATCGTAATTATTTGGAAAACTCAATTTATTTGTCATTCGAAAGTAAATGTTACAGTATCTGTTTGACATTAATTTTAACTTACTGATGATTGCACGAACTGGTTTCTTTTATATCTCAATGCAACAATATTTTATTTTGTAAATCAATTATTACAAATTGTCTTTAATAAGGCATAAGAAATGAAATAAAATTATATTGCTTTTAAGAGAAATTTAATAAAGACGAAAAACGTATTTGGCGATTCCTTTGTGTGACTTGCGTAGACTTCCTGCAGGACGACATTGTAGGCGACTGGTGGCGGTTGCAAGGAGAGCGGTACGGTGCGGTCGGGGAGAAAAGGAAACCGAAAGAGGCACACGAACTCGGCGTCATCGTCGCCGGCGACGGCGACGCACACGCATACAAACGCGCGCGTGCACACGCGTTGCACCCAGCCGCCTCCGCCAACCAAACACACCACCCCACCCCCCACACACAGCCCTCCTGCCTGCCGCACGTCGTCCAGCCGCCCTGCCGGCCGTGCCGCCGCCCTGCCGCCCCCTTTTCGCTAGCCCTCAAGCATTTCGGAATCGATACCATAGTCTGGTCGTTGTCCTCGTGACGTCAGACGCACTTGGGCGCGTAGAAAAGTGCGACATGCACTCAAATCCTGCTATTTACCCAAAAAAGATGGGATAAAATGAGCGAAAATTCTAACAAAGGACCACCCCAAACAATTTTTTTCGCCAACACACTCAAACTCCAGATATATGTCTACGTCAGGTAGTAAGTTTTAAATTTTGATGCCGGAAGAAAGTTTGCAAAGGAACACGCATGATGTATTAGGCGCAATCACCAAAGTGTCAGTGTTTCTACGCTTTACTTTCTTGGAAGGGTTTGATGTTGATGTAGGGCTGGCAACCTTGGCCCATCTTCAGGCCGGGCCAACGAACAGCGGCAGACAGACGAACGTTGAGCAGCCAGACGAACCAGACATTCAGAGCCACAGTCAATGCGTAGACGAGTGCGTGTATTTTCAGTAGTCTGATACGCAGCCGTGAAAAGCGTCTCGCACGCAGTCTGGACACAAAAGCGGGCGCACACGATCGACCAACAACAGGTCAACGAATTCGCCCAAAAACAACTAGCAAACCGCACAACACGAAACAATGATCATACATTTGCTTTTTCACTTAATTCTTTATTTAAATAATGGTTACAGGTTTCTTCTAAATATATTTTGTACAACGAAATAAAATCTTCATAAAATTATAATAATGTACGATTATGATTAATCATAAGCAATATTAGAGTTAGAAATATGTAGTGACAAACTTTAGGACTGAGTGATGTTAATTTTCATTAAGTTACTTATTATACACGTGTTTTAACGTGAGAAAACCGAGAAAATCTAAAACAATAAGTTTAGATTTAAGTGTTTTTAAATATTGTTTGGTTTAGTTATTTTTTAGCTGAACTTAGGTTACTTGAAATTCATAGAAGTATATGTATCGGAATTGCACAAGCATATTGCAGTCTCCACAGACGCCATGTACCGGCCCAACTGAACAGTGCCCCTTGATATCAGTATAACAGGAGCCGGGAGCGCATGGTCCACAAATCAACTTCTCATAAGCAACCAAAACAGGGACATGATACCTAGATGAATCTGGGGAGAATGTTAGTGTGGTGAAACAATCCCATGGTTATCTCAACTCCGGATCAACCAGGGCTACTTCGTGGAATACTACTAACAAATCGCCAAACGAGCAACACGCGAGTTCGTATACTTCCACTTTGTAGGCAGAAAATGGTCCCACTATAGGAATACAGACGAAGAAGCTGAAGAAGAGTCAGGAGCATCCTTTCTGAAAAGATGGAAGGGGAAGAAATAGAGGAAAAGGTTTACTCATTAGAACCCCGCATGGGTACCCCCTGATATCCCAGGACATTGGATTTCAAAAAGTCTTAACGAATGAGCACACCAACCGATGTGAAGAAAAATCCCAAAAAAATTATTACAGATATCCAATAGGTGATCACTTGATCTCCACATCTATCTAAACAAGCGGCACGAACTGCTGATTTCCCGGCAAAAACGCGAACGAAGGTTGGGCGATTCGCTTGCAACGGTCCCTGGGAAAAAACCATATACACAAGAGTTTAGAGCAGTACCTTCAGTAGCGAGACCCGATCGGGCCGGGTGAAAGTTACTAATCCCTTAACCACTATGTGGTAGAAAAAGGTTGTTGATTAAATAATAAAATAGAGATATCCAAAAGAAAATAAAAATAAAAATCGACAGTCCCTTTTCTCCTTACTCGTAGTACAAACTTTGCGAGCGCCAATTTTTTTACTTGGTGCAAGTACCCTAAATGACGATAAAATGACGATTAAAGTTCGAAATGGTTCAACTGATCCGTCCATAAGAGGTCATATACACTCCATTTGCTCCAAAACTAGAAAAGGGTGCCTCAAGATGTTCCAGCAAAAATATTGCAAATTCAGTCGGTGCAGATAGGAGAAAGAGTTAAATAAAGAGACAATGCATTAAGTGGTATCAAGATCAAAAGCTTATTAAGGTACATTAAAAATATATATGACATCATTAAAAATTAGAACTTTTTGTAAATTTCCCAGTAATTTGTAGTTTTAGTTTTTAATCTCCAATAAAAATATTTCTACAATTTTTTACTAACTTCACAGCGGTTAAGCATAACAGCTCTAAGCACCTCGTTCTTTCGTAGTGTCACTTACCCTTGTTCGTACCGGTTAAGTTGTTAGGTTTTACATAAGTTAAGTTAGATTAGGTTAAGCTATGTTAAGATATGGCTAAGTTAGGTAAAGTTAGGGTAAATTTGGTTAAGTTAGATTAAATTGAGTAAGTTTGGATTTGACTTAGTCAAAACGGTTTTATTATTGCCATAAGAGTATTTTTGAAAAATACGGGAACTATTGCCTCGGTATTCCATTTTAGTATTATTTTTAGTAATAGTAATAATAATGTACAAAAAATATATAGGGGTATATATTTACCCCTATTTTTTAATACAATTATACTGTCATTTTCATGTTTGAACTAATATTTTATAGATAAAAACAAATAAATTGTAGGAAACGCTAGCATTTTAAAAATAACAATAAATTAAATATTCTATTCTAGTTTGTTAAACAGGATAAACGGACACATTGTTTAAACATAGTCGCAGCAAAGATAGAATCAACAGCGAAAGTTAATTGGTCTTTTTTTCCTAACGCATTGTTGACGATCCCATATCAATTTTTTGACCTTTGCATTTGTCATGCGACGTCGCATCGCCTGCATGCAGCAATTCGACGCGCAATGCGCTCTTTGGGCGCGTTTATGCGCGCATAATCCCGCGCCGGTGTGCGCAATACCCGCTGTAATTAGTAATTACCACTCGTAATGTTTAATTGCGCGTCAAGATGTCTCGGAGTGTGACAATCCCGTTCGTTGAGTGTGGTGCGGGCGGGGTGGAGCGGGCGCATCGTGCGCATGTCATGGCGATGCATGAAATGCACCCGCACTCACACGAACCACGACGACGATGTGCACGAAAAGGCAGGCCAGGCCAGCAGGCTGGCAGCAGCAGCAGCCGCCGAAGAAGAACACGATCGTGAAACGAATCGAGCCGCCTGCTGCCTGCCTGCCA
Organism: Weissflogia rhopalogaster; assembly: GCA_019419845.2. Lineage (NCBI taxonomy): Eukaryota > Metazoa > Arthropoda > Insecta > Coleoptera > Staphylinidae > Weissflogia > Weissflogia rhopalogaster. Next base: position 3,474 of record WSZQ02008111.1, on the reverse strand, counting down.
CACCATGCGATTGCACAGGTTGGGTGGATGCAGTCTACACAACAACAGGAAGTGAGCACACGAGATCGAAACGCATGCACGAAATGTACGAAATGCACGCTTACAATTTTTTTTCGCGAATGACGGAATAGACGTGGGACAACTACCGTCTGGCAAACGTCAACCGACCATATCAACGCACGCATTACAGTGGAAGACATTTATATGACAGGGCTTTGGGAAAATTGATTTTAATGTTAATTTTTTATAAATGGAAAATATTAGGATTATGGAACTGGAGGAAATATAGGATCATGAATACGAATCATTTTGCTAGTACCAAAAACTGATTGTTTTAATTGGCGGCACTTGCGAGTCTGCTAACTTTTTCGAATCTATCCTTGAAATGTATTCTCAAATATAGCGATATCTATATATTTACATATAGTACAATTTATAAGACATAAGTGCCTGGAATATCAACTGTTCGAGGTATCAGTTGCAATGATTCGAACTAAAATTAAAAAAGAAAACATAACTGGTAATAATAGTATATTGTACAACGAGAATGGAATGCTACTCATTTCTGACGTGTATGATAATTGCAGCACGAGCAAAAGTTGAAATGGGCATTCCATGCGTGTACAACACATATACTGTTTTACGATTATTATGTGTAAAAATAATAACTGCTTAATTAAAAGGATTCTGAACTGAGTTCATTATACAGTAGGAGTAGAAAAAAAAATCGTTTATAATATAAATGATCGAAAGAAAAATGAAAATGCTTTCCTTGCCAATATCAATTCATAAATAGAAAATAATACGAATATAAAAGTGTCACGGACGCTAGAAAACTTCACCCCGTCAGGTAGGAAATCAAGATCGTATAAATAACAGACGAAACTAGCATATAATTGAGATAACTCATTGTTTATTTATTAAGGCGAGCGATCCGGTGGGCCATAATTCGTGCGCATTTTGCGAGGGGTGGAATTTACGCCCACCACGGTAGACATACGTCTTCAAGCGGCGCGTGGTAGAGGAAATTTTTCGCGTGCGAATTTCGTGTGCGGAACTCACCATCCATGCCATAATTCACACCGTTTCGCCTCCAAACCTTACCCACTCCTACATCGCCCATCCTCCCACGGCAGCGTGAAAAATGTTTCGTGTGATGTTCTAGGTCCTCCCCCATAGGACACGTCACATTTTCGCTTCCTTTTTAGCGGTTTCAGCTCGTTTCTTCCGTTTCTTCGCATGCAGACAATCCAAATTATATACAGCTGCATTTGCCAAATTACTTAAATCATTTAGGGATTATTCGGCCATCTCTTAAACATCAGCGTTTTATAAATAGTTTGTGCGGATCAAATTGAATCGTAAACAAATTTGAAGGAAGGAATTCAGTTTAACGGATGTTATTAGGTTGAATTGTATTAGTTTTTGTTTGTGCGGAGAATTGTGACGGTTTGCAATAAGCAGTATAGAAAAGGATTCTTGACAGGTCTGAAATACACCGGCTGAAAACAAAATGAACGAAATTCGTGACCAGTCGCAATGAGAACATGTTCTACCTTGCAATTCAGTTTCGTGCTGTCCAATGGAAACTAATACCTCAGTTTGGGAGGATAGAAAAGTATGCAACGTATACAACATATTTTCATGTACTTCAAAATATTAATTTTCCAGTGGGAACTGCCATATGTGTAACCTTTACTATATGGAAGCCTGTCTACAACGGAAAGTTTTCCTGATCCGTGCTGCATTGAATTGACATGTAGTATGAGAAACCTGTCAACAACGGAAAATAGGTTGGTCCTGCAAATTTCTGTATGAGGCAGGTTTCACTGTACATACAATTTTGGTTACCCGAACATTTATTTCATCGAGAATAGTTGTATTTGCTATGGTATGTGAATGTTGAATAAAGATAAATGAAGATAAAGTTAATTTAATATTATGTATGTGAGTGTATAAGAAGTGGTGTGTGAAATAAGTATATTGTGAGGTCCCACGAGAACGCGAACCTCGGTTACCATCATGATACGCCAAGGTGTTACCCGCTAAGTTACCCTGATCTGCCTGGAGATGGGTATATCTGCCTGTGTATCTTCCAGATTTTTTTCAGGACTATAAACATATGAATTCCTTTTGGGTAGGACTAACCTTACTCAAGCTTATTACAGAGTACTTATGAATATGACCATCACAAGTATTCAAACCTAGTGTATTCTACTATGTGAACTCTGGCAACTTAACGCAAGTTTACTAGCATAAAATAAATGGGTTAAGTGCCTGTTCAATGTGTCAACCTCCTACGCTGATTGTAAAGTAAAGGAAAGTTAGGTTTGATCAAGAAATGCATAAATACCTGGGACCCTCTGCGTGGTAAGTAATGCTCTTACCAATCCTACAACGCTCTTCCAGAAAATTCAATCCAACACATTTTCGAAAATTTTAATCAGCTCACGCAGTTTCGATAAAACACTGTAAGACAACTAAAAACAATTAATTAAAACTTTAAAATAATAACTACACATGCAAGTACAAAAATGACACTACTTTTAATAAATTCCATTGCATGATGAAGAAAACTGTGATAATTTCCACGAGCCTCACGTATAAATTAGCATTATCTTAATTAAGTTTTAATTCAATTGCGCAATTGCGCCATTCTCGATAATTATCGCATTACGTGTGGCTGCTTAACAGAACTACGACAGTCGCCCTGCTCTCGTGCACACACTTTGGAAGATATTTCCTGCTTTTATTAACGCGCTAGCTCTTTATCCATAGCCGTATTATTTTACTCTTTATGCAGCGTAGCGCAATGACCAGGTAGAGTGTGACTATCTGCGAAAAACGACGAGAATTTCGCGGTTCCAAAAAAAAAAATGAAACGTGCAGCGGTTTTATTGATCAAATTTGTTAAACGCGGATATTGCATTTATATTTGCGTGAGGCATTTGCACTCATCGCATTTTCGCCCTCTGACTTTTAATATTCTGCACGTGCGATGCCCAAAAATCATGCCAACAAATAACCTGCGTTTTCAATTAACTGCCGATATTTTTGACACCCATTTGCCGGGAATAAAAACTTTTTTGAGCGCCGGGTTCCCATAGATTTTTAATAAAAATTGTTAAACTTTATTGGGACCAATATTTTGATAAAATTTTATATGGACACAAAAATTGTGTATAATCTAATATATCACTCAGATCAATATATTCGTTCGTATTCAAAATATTTTAAATGTAAACTATCACTACTAATATTACAGCACTGTGAAGAGGAGTTATGATGAAAATGATTATTATAGCCACTCTCACAACTTCGGTTAAAAACTCGGGATGTACATATTGTAAGCCAAGGTTCCATCTTCTAGCAATTGATGCCAGAGACTGCAAATAATTGTATTATACCTTCCCTAATCCTAAGTGAGCTGACTTATCCCAACTCAATTCGGAAGTTCCCAAATGCAGGTACATA
>WSZQ02008000.1:23748-34576 GCA_019419845.2 Weissflogia rhopalogaster | reverse complement strand
TTCCAAGACGCAAAAAAGGGTGACCTTTGCGACGTCTTTTGATTTTTTATAATTAAAAAAAATTGAAAACATGGAAAAATACATGTTGAAATAGTGAAATATACTCTCTTAATTTGTCTTTAAATAAATTTGTTTGCTCCAATTAGCGATTAATTATTGTTAATAACTGAAATTAACACTCTGTTCAGGGAGCAGACTCAGAAATGTTATCCTTATTAATTAATATTTTTTTAGATTTGTTATGAAATCTAACTTCTTCCGAGATTTAATATTTTGAGCACTTCACGAATTTTGAAGCGAAATTCAAAAATATTCGTTAACTTTGTCAACGCCAGCGTGCGTACAGAAATATATCTACTGCCAATTATGTTTCCAAAACTGCAGGCATCATATGTTACTTCTCTTATCTAGAAGAGAATAATATCAATAGTTCGTTGATTTTTGACTGATTTATTGATTTACAAACTTAAATTGTACTCAATTGTAAACATATTTTAACTGTCTTGTAATTCTTTGTAATTCGTTGTAATAATTGGAATTCTTTTGCGACTGTCTTCAGACTGAATTCATCATTCAAGTTGTGCTTGTTTCAAAGCTTTTAGTCTCCTACTCTTTATCAGTGGGGTTCTTTATCCTAGGCAACCAAGCATACAATATTATAAATACATAACTACAGATTGCAAGGGTTTTAAGCTTGACAGTCAGATGGCGCTCTTTCCCTAAACTGACAAGGTTAAACGGTCCATGTGTACCATTCATACGTCAAAGACGTCAATGATTCTGACAAAAATCATCTGATTTATATATTTTTGTAGGTAAATCACAAGAAATGAAAAATGACCTAAGATATAAATCCAGTTTAACAATGAGTTCTGATGTGATGTTTGTGCTAGTTTATATACTTTTCGTTATTTGCGTAGTGCATCCTCCGGTTGAAATAGTCTCAGCAGGATTTACAATTAGTAACTTGTTCGAAAGACTTCTAGGTAGCCAAAATATTGAATTCATACAATTTCATATTCGACAAACAGCACTAACTCTTCTCATTTATTCACTATTACCTTTACTATTTATACTTGGGTTGAATACATTTGTCACCGAACAAACGCAAATGGTAATACAAAGTTTATTAGTGTAATTAATGCAATATTAGTGTAATTAATAACTTATTAAATTTTAGCTATTCGTTCTTATTGAAGAACACCCTTCAGTATATTTAATATTAACTACAATTGCTTTAATGCTACCAATTGCCGCGTTAATACAAATATATATCTATAGAATGGATTGGTCGAATCATCCAATGGTAAAAACATTATGCAACTTCGCAAATGATAACACAACGTGGGAGCAAATTGCGACAGACATCAACAATGAATATCGACGAATTGATAAAATCTGCATCAAAACAAGCCCGATTACAACCGTTATAGTAACAGAAAATTGGATTATTAAAGTTCTACCGTTGAATGTCTTTATTGCACATCAAAGTGATGCCACTCTTACTGTACAACATTCAGATACACACGCGTTCTCGCAGGATAATCCAGGAATTGCACAGTATCTTACAATCGAAGTGAAATCAATTCGTGTGCCATCATTCAAGTTGCGGTTGAATGCGTTGGATTTTCAGGAATTGCAGGATCGAGTGGCACGCTCTATCAACATTATGCCGGATGTGACATTTCATCGTAGTGTGATTGAAAAGTTCACAGATGCATTTAAAGATGCTATCAAGGATAATGTGAAATATCAATGTGACCAGGTACATGTCGAGCACTTTATAGTTTTAGTTCTGATTTATTTGTTTGTTCAGGACGTGGATGTTTGCATTGGTTGTATGCAGAATCGATCTGAAATCAAATTGCAAAAATACTGCCCTGACGCACTTGCAGCGGGAAGTGATATTAACACTGGAGAAAATTGTACAATTTGCTATTGCAAACCAATGTGGTGTATTAGTTGTTTAGCTACATGGTTCGCACATCGGCAAGACGCGGATAAATCTGACTCTTGGTTGTCGTCAAAATGCACGTGTCCTACTTGTAGAGCAACGTTTTGTATTCTTGATGTTTGTCTTGTTGATATTGGGGAACGACAATCAGATAATTGATAAAAGATGCAATTAAATTATATATTTGAACGAGTTTGCTCATTTTTGAGGTACATTGATGAATGCGAGACAAATGTAAGTGACGTATATCTGAAAATACACCAATCCATTGAAAAATTAAATGTAACAGGAATATTGTTAATTCAATTCCAGAACGTAGTAAATGTTGAAATTAATTAATTTTAATATGGGTGGCGCCATCTATTGACTAATGTACCAAGTTCAATAACATTAGAAATGCAGATTCCTATTTGAGCTTTTCAACAGAGCTTTGTAATTCTACTATGATTTAAAAGATGGTGCTGCTGAATTTAAGTTACGTAGCAAACTTTGGAAAAGGTTACAATTAAGGTTTTCCCGAATTGTCTAAAAAAAATAAATTTATTTAATTTTTAAATCTTCAAACTTTATCTCTTCGCATCTCTGTGATCCTGGTACCAAAATTTTTGATACTATCGTAAAATATTAGGAAGGCTGGAAGAAGTAATATTAAATTTGGTATTGTGAACTGAATTACAATAAAAAGCTTCCTCGTACAAATACATTACTTTGCCTTATAATTGTTGTTATCCTTTTTCTTTATTGCGATATTTAGCTTGTTCGGAGACCAGTTTCACGAGGTCGGGATATTAGTCCAATGGTTAAGGTGTGTGTGCTGCGATGTGGTAACTGTTTAGCCGTGACGGGTTCGAATCCCGCCTGCGGAGGTGAAAGAACGTTTCTTTTTTCGAATTTTATTTTTCATCATTCGTTTTAGCAAAATAAAGTGGTCAACCGCCGCTTCGCGGCGGTAGTTCGTTACCCGGGTGGTCTGACAATCTTATGGTTCGCCGCTTCGCGGCGAACCCTATCCGAGTCACGACTAACGAGCACCTATTGGTCGGGAAGGATGGTCGGCCCGTTCGGGCTTCGATCCTACGACCTTCTTGTTCGCATCCATTAACCTTACCGCTGCGCCACTGAGGCGGCATGCACCTGGTCGAAATTTAGGGATTAAAACGTACACATTCTCATACGTATAGTTAAAGAGCATAAGATTTCAATATTTTTAAATGTGTACGAATTGTAATTTGTAACAAATGAAAAATGAACAATAAAATTTGTCAAATGGGAGTAAGACTTTCAAACGAGTAATAAATGTCGATTTCGATATAGTACGTACGAGATGTACAACATTAATGAAACAGTGGGCATATAATTTATCGTATATATTTGAAAGGATAATTATGCAATTATATTATCAAAATTAATTTACAATCACAAATAGGTGTCGATGCAATACAATGTATGTCAATCAATGTCTCCGTCTGAACTTCATTGAATATTCTTCAAATCTTCAATAATCTGGTCGATATCATCCTCGTCCTTATCGAAGACACCAAAGGCGCTCCTTCGTTGTTCCCTGCCTTTAATCTTGCCACTTTTCGTCTGCGACACTTTACGCTTTTCCCGAACATCGCCGGCGTCCTCGATAACAAATTGGGGCGTAGGATTCTTCGAAAAGTGAATGTCGTCCTTAATTGGCAGTCCTAGCGTGATGGGCTCTTTGTAATAAGAGCTTTTCCTCTCGTTGGATATGTTTGTGCTCGTACTACTTCCGGTGCCACAGCACCAGATACCCAGTGACATTTTGACCCATCAACGCCACAACAAAGCAGGCAATCAATTGAAACTGATTTTAACGAGTTGATACACCGCAATCGCACAGTGTTATCAACACAGCAGCGCTGATAAGGTTTTAGATAACACTAAATATGTTACCGGAATTGAAACCAATTGAAATTTGATTCATCTACACTAGATTCCGATTCGAATGTATACAATTAATAATCAAACTGATAGTCGCTAAGATGTATTGTTTTCGAAATCACATGTTTCGATTAATGCGCGACAATTGCAACACCTAAGTTGTGAGAAGCACATCATAAAACTAAACTAATAACAAAATCAATCAAGCCTTATACACAATTTGCAGATAAACGCAAGCAAATTGAATGAAATTGCACAAATTGATGTTAAACATCATTTGCGGCAAACAATTTATCGCCTTGCTAACGATAAACGTTTTTAAGACGTAATCAATTGCAATCAAACGCGCCGGAAGAAAAATTGACGTCATTTATCAACGGTAAATTACATGGGTGTTCAGCCCACGGCACAAGAGCAGTGCCTTGCATTAATCAACAATAGAATGCCCTCCAATCCTCTGTTGTTTCAAGTTGAGGTAATGGGCAATATTTTAGTCAGGGTAGAAACCCATCAAAAATTCACCGACAAATTTCACATTGCATTTTCAACGTGGAGGCATGAGACCTAAAATGGAAAAAATTTACAAATTAAATGTAATCATTTTGGTAATGGAGGTGTCAAAATGTCAGAACATATCCATTTATAATGTACTTATAGATGGAGCTATAATTGTCCATTTGAAAAAGTATCGATACTTTTCAAACTCCCAGAATGCACAATACAAAGAAAAGCTTTAAAAACTCACCGTTATCAATGTTTACAAGTGGTGCATACAATCTATCATCATTCGTATTAACAGTCGAATCGTGCATCATATCATGATGGTCCGCAACCGAAATCAACTGATAAAATCCGCCAGCGTCATCAGGCACAATATCAAGAACTGCAGTCGCGTCGGCCGCCTCCACATCGCCATCGTCTTCATTGCAGCGCTGCATCATCGAATGATTGGCATACATCTGCTTCTCCAAATCCATCAACTCGGCGTGCTTCTTACGCTGATGTTGCAACAATTTCGCTTTGCTTGCATACTGCCGGTGGCACCAATTACACGGCTGCGGATGCGTTGTAAAACTCCCAACCGTTTGCGAAAACGTCGGATTGGGCAAATCCATATTCTTACTCACATCGCCATTACTCCCACGATGGCACAACGGCAACGCCAATCCCGGATGATTTTTCAAAATATGCGCCTTCCGCTTTGAGCTGGACTTGTAAATCTTATCGCAATAATTGCAATAGTAATCTTTCGTAATCCTATAAATGGGCAAATTCAATTCAGGCACACTTTCGGGACTAATCTCCGGATGACGCTTCGCCAAATGATTAACCAACATCCCTCTCCGTTTGAAACCAAGTAGACAATCATGACATTTGTAAATAAACCGATGATAATCAGTCGGCTCCGTTTTCACCTTCTTATCGCACTTTTCCTCTACTTCACCGCTGTGTGCCTTCTTGCAGTGTTCGCGAAATTTATCTTTACGCTTAAATTGCTTCCCGCAATCCGCACAGAGAAACTCGCGATGATCCGAATGCTTCAACGTGTGCATTCGTAGTTTATCCAGCGTTGGAAAAGACTTCTCACATTCGCTGCATGCATGGATTTTCTCGCAGTGAAATGCTCGAATGTGTTTCCGAATTATACTGTACTTTAAAAAGATTTTCCCACAAACCGGACACGTATACTTGCCATCGACAGCGTGCCGCACCACGTGCGTCTTTAGTTGAAGCACATGTTGGAAACTTTCCTTGCAGATGGGACACTCGTAGACCTTAGCGTCGAAAATGTGCGTGCGCAAATGACACGACAGCGCCGAGTTGTTCAGGAAGCGTTTCTCACACTTATCGCATTGCATTGGCTTGGAGGCATCGTCAGCATGCACCAGCATGTGCTGTTGAATTCTATCACTTGTCGTAAAGCACTTGTTGCATTTCGGGCACTTGTATTCATTCTTTTTCTTTTCTTCGCCAGCAGTTTGTCGAGGAAGCTGGTTGTGTTGTTGCCCTTTGAGAGTCTCTGCCTTGGTTTTTGAAATTTTCGACTGGCTTTTGTCATTTTCAACTGACGAAATTAGAGTGAGATGTGTATCCAAATGTTTTTCAAACTCCACCGAATTTGGAAATTTCAAAGGACATTCATAACACGGCCATAACGCCTCATCATCATCAGCCTCCAATACTGGCAGATTTCTACGTTGGGCATAACTTAAACTATAACCAATGCACAATTCTTGCTTGGCATTAATATTCTTCGTAGTCAGGAAATACAATCGAAAGTCTTGCTGGAAGACAACTAAGTTTTGTTCGGAATATTTTGTTGCTAATTGTACAAAACTCATCCAATTTGATAAATCTGCAAATTTAAAGTAATCGTTAAAAGTCAAAAATTACCATCAACATAAAGTACGATCACTATAATAGGGAATTCCAAGGAGAAACAACTTACTTTCATCTGAAACATCCAATCGCTGTAAAACACCATCAGTATCAACAGACAAATGAACTTTATCCTGCTCGCATTTAACGTTATCCATAACTAACACACCTTCTACCGGCCCAAACTTGGTACGGCACGGAATAAACTTCTTCGCAAAGACGCCTTCATCTAAAATACAACACCAGAAACTTAACAACCAAGCCAATAAATAAGAAAACATTCGCTGCGGTAAGCATTGACCATTTAATAATAAATGGACGCAATAAATTCTGCCTTTCGCGATCCATTCTATAGCAAATCGTCCGTACAAGGCGGTCGCTGAATAATAATATACATCAACGCAATGAAAAGAACTAGAAATATAAATAAATTGACGGCAAATAATATAGAAAAGAGTTTTTCGCCAAACGTTAAAGTCATGATTATTAATACACCGCCTTGTTGATTTTCTATGAACAATAAGTCGTTCAACGCATTTTAACACTTTTTTTTTTCTTTTGTGGTTTGAAAAAATACGTACAATTTCAAAAATCGCATGCAAACTTTGAATATATTAAAAACTGGTTGTGTTTAAACACATTTTTACGTGAAAATAAGTCGTTTAAACACTAATTAGATTAAAAATCACTGTTAAGAATCAAATACATAAAAGAAACCAATTCTTAATGAGTATTAACGTATTTTTAGCGCAACCAAGGCGTTTATGCGCATCTAAACACTTTTTTGCCAAATATTTCCGAAATCTGATGCTAACTTTGTTTCTGATAAAATTCGATGTGTTTTTTCGCAAAAATAAGATATATAAACATTTCTAAGCATGTTTTTCTCGTATATTTTAACGAAACTCGTCAAAAATGCAGATATCGAATGTAAATTTTCGAATCGTTAAAGAAAGCGATCTCTCAATGTGTTTAAACGCATTAAGAACTGAAAATTTGTTAATTACAGTAAACACTCACCGCCTTGTTGATTCTTATGGAAATACAAATGTGAGACTGGAAGTGATGCCCTTGCCCTTGTCTGAATAGGCCGATCACAAATCTGTTGCACTGCTGAATTTAAATCTTCAACTTGTGTTGGAAAACTAGTCGAAATATCCGTTGATCGTTGTTTATCCGGATGTAAAACAGACAAATTATCATCAGCCAACTGCGATTTTAAAACATTGTCATCCAATGAAAGTAAATCACTGTCCATCAAAACATCAGCATTCATCAACTGGGAATCATTCAAACAATGCCCAACTATATAGGAAATACCAGTTTCTTGGTCGGTTATCAAAATGTCTACATCTTGATCAGTTGTTGCGTGCTGTAGTTGAATGTCTTGAGAATTATTCACCATGTGCAGGAAGTCGTTGGAGAGCAGTTCACAATCCGTGACTTCTTGTTGTTGTTGATGCTGCTGAAGGTCGTCAACCGAACTGCAGAAAGTGTTTGCCAAGTTGTCAATTTCGAGTAGTCCAGTGTTGGTGGCGTATTGCTGTGTCAATGCTGAAGTAGTTATTGGCGTTGACATGTTCGTTTTGGCAGGCCTTAATTTCTCTTTCACGTACTCGACGGCGATGCACAAGACCGAGTCATTGTTGGACCACTCCAGTCCATTGTTGAGTGTGAAATGGGAACTTTGTAGGCCCTCAGCACAGGGCTGCAAAGCTCCCTTGACGCTCTGCATCATCCGATCATAAGAAACATAGTGAGTCTGGAAATAATTATTTGGGTATATTCAGGAAATGTGTTGTAAATCAACCTACCGTTCGTTATTTGTTTAGTCGATGTAAACACAATTAGATGGGAGCTTCTTAGTTTCCACCATGACAGTCTATGATTTTGCGGTGTTGCCTAGATTCATTGGAACAACTAGATGGCGTTTATCCTATTCTGTATTTCACCAATAGATGAATAAGACGACGTTCACACTGAGGGCATGACGTGGTTTTGACGAACTCGAGTTTCAATTCGAGCTTCAATTCGGCACCAATTTGGGTTGAAAGAGAAGAGCTGAGGGCGCTGCCATCCTTGTCTTGGATAGGGCATTTTATTTAAATCGTTTGCATTCACTGATTAAAATAACGACAAATACCTGTGTGCTGGGGGCAGCTTGTAATCTCCGCAAATAATTTGAACGTTTTAAAATTCGCTGTTCATGTTTCGGGTATTTTCGTCGGACAAGGAAACTTTAGTCATACCGAATTCAGTTAAATCTCACTTTCGATTATCAACTACGACTTGTCTCAACGGTTCACTGGCTAGAGAGCGATTCTTTTGTTGGGCCTGATGTACCGATCCTGAGCGGCGACTTTCCCTCAGTAAAATTATTAGCGCCATCTGTCTCGAAGTTAGTACACGAATTTGACAATAGGAGTCGTCGTCATTTTCTGTAGTCACTACATCAACTTGTTGTTTGGGTTGCCTATGTTATTCCAGGGAAAAACAATTTTAACAAATGAAAAATGGATTATACTAATATTCATCAGTGTTTACAGCACTGAATTATCATTCCAAGTTCGATCAACATTAATCATTTATTCAATATTAATTAATTTATATTATAAGTAAAGCTTTTTCATACTTCTGCACAGCAGTTGAAATAAATGTTAATCGTGCACAAAAATGCACAAGATCTAAAGAGAGTGTGCATTAAATGCACAAATGGAAATGGAAAGCATATAAACTTATATAAAAATAACTTTGAACTATAAATAATAAAAACATCAGCATTCATCAACATTATCGTCTGTTATCGACTGCTTTAGCTGCCATTGCCACTATTTAACATCATCATATGATCCAATTTGTCCGCAGAGTTCTTCAGCTCACTCTCCCACACGTTGTCGGTACTTCTCCCTTCGCCACCCTCTATTGGGCGAATTGCCAATTGTTTTACCCGCAATTTTAAGTCATTCACCTCCTCTTCATCATCTTCATTATCACCAACGTCGTCCAGCGCTTCAGTCTCATCCTTTTCACTAACTGCCGAACTGGTAGTACCACTGTACGAACCAATACTACGCATTTCACAACGATCTAGCTCCAGGTTAAAATCAGGCAGACTTCCTTCGCTTCGCTGGCAAAGAACTTCGTCTCTAGCTGCATCACCATCGGCTCCCACACCAGGCTCACGTGGCCCTCGCGGAAAGTCATCAATGGACGCAGACACATGCGTGCAACTTTTGCGTTTGCGGTGAATTTCGTTGGAGATTTGTTCGAGGGTTTTCAGTGACAGCGCGTACGACGCCTTCGCTCGTGCTATCTCGCTTTTTAGAGAGTCGATTCGTTCTTTCTGAGTGTTCAACTGTTCCTGGCAGAGTGTTTTCTCATCGAAATAATGCCGTGACTTGATTATATGCCGATGGAGTTTATCTTCAAGTTGTTGGACTTTCTGTTCAGCTGCATGGAATAAAGTAGCGCGAATCTGATGTTCTCTGCCATTTTCAGCCTTCTGGTTTTCTGCATCCATTACCTTTATACGTAAATAATAACAATAATAACAACATGTATTACGAAAAATAATAGGTTTCATTCATTTTTTAGATTGTTTTTTTTTTCAGTTTTTGTAGAATCAAAGCTCACTAACCTTCATTGTTGCATGATTTAACATCTCCTGCCAAGCGTTATCAAATTGCCACTCATGCTGATTGCTCATAAATTGTTGTTCGGCGAGTGCAACCGTTTCCTTGGCAGCAGCGTGAAATTCTAAAAACATGCATATTCTCAAAATATTCAATACTCTTCAATATATTCAAATTTAAGATGAAAACAAAGAAACCTTACCATTAGCTCGTTGGAAGGCAACCGCAGCTTTTTGGCACTCAAACTGCGCCTTCTTTGCAATTTCCAGACTGTCATAATACGGACGTGCCTTTTCAATGCAACTGCCCAGCTTCTTCGAGAGTAACTTTAGCCGCCTTGTGGATTCATTCAATAACATACGAAACGTTGTATTTGCTTCCTAAATACCACCAAAACAAGTTATTAGTGAAACGAAAACAAACAAAAACAAGCGAATCAACTTACGTCTAATTCAATTTCTAATTTGTTAATGTCATCGGTGGAGCGGTTGAGATTCTCCAACTCGACTTGTATTCGCGGATCCAATTCACCATCATCTGCTTCCATTATTCGCACCCAAGCACTCTCACACGCAAAAATCACGAATTTTTAGCCATAACGCACATAGCTTTAGAGATTGGCAGGATGCGTCACCTTTACTGTGGGGTATTACGGCGCACTGGCGCACTGATTACCTTGCCACCACATCGACTGATTCGTATGATGGACTCATACAATAATTGTGCAGGTTGAATATATTTAATAAACGTAGAATCTATTTATAAACACTAATAAAACACACAAACTGTGATTTGCCTACGACAGTGACGCGAGAACAATTGGAAGAGAAACTGCCATGTTGCCAAATTTCATTTATGGTTATCTATGCATTTATTTTTAATAAATTTGTATATTCCATTTTAAATATATTAAAATTATTTTCAAGTTGATGTGAATTTTATTATAATTGCATTG
>WSZQ02008000.1:10816-22066 GCA_019419845.2 Weissflogia rhopalogaster | reverse complement strand
TAATTTGACAATCTTCATTCATGTTAATTTATCTAGTTAATGAGACAAGGTGGAATGGATATAACAGACTGTAACAATCACGTCAAGACTGCCACCGAGTATTTTGGTCCTTCATGTGCAGTCAATGCGCTTACGGATAAATTTAATCCGATTGGTGATAATTCCGATAAGTTGTGCTCGTTGTGTATTGGGAAAGTACCAGGGGGCAAATGCACAGATACGGATCCATACGCTGGTTTCGAAGGAGCGTTTAGATGTCTGTTGGAAGCTGGTGATGTTGCTTTTCTCAAGGATTATACAGTTCAAGAATTGACAAGTGGTGATGAATTCAGTAAGTGTTTTTTCTTCATTGTTAGTCTGTTTATTTATATGTAGAAATTTCTAGCTGCTGTATCAAAAGATGCATTCGAATTACTTTGCAAAGACGGCTCACGACGACATATCGACGACTATCGTGCCTGCAACTGGGGAACGGTACCAACGAATGCAATTGTGACAACATCGGTCACAACAATTGAAATGCGTCGTAAATATCAAAAATTTTTGGATAAAGTTGCCGAACGTTATGGGCCATTAGCAAACAGTACCGTTGATCATAATCAAGGGAATAACTTTGACGACAGGCCAGAGTTTGATGCGTTAGGCAATCGTATACGGTATAAACGTCAAATTTATGATGATTTTAATCGAGCTGGTTATAATCCTTATGGCGATAAACGCGAAGACGATGATTTGTATAGAAATCGCAATGATGATACGAATACAAATAGGGATAGAGTGCGTGATGACTTTGAACGTGAACGCAGTCGTAATCCGTTCGACCGAGACCCTTATCAGATCAACCGGGGACAGTATGGCGTCAATATTGATCCTTATGATGATCGTACTAATTACAACAGGGACAGGGAGCCAGATAATTATCATCCGTTGAATAATAATCATACTTATCGTCCGAGGTATAATGCTACTTTCTATGAGGTTTTCGATCTGTTTAAATCCTCGCCGAGGTATGGAATTCATGCGAATTTATTACTACAGGTATGTGCTGGTGTTTAATTTTGTTTTATTGTTGATTGTGTACTAACAAGGTGAGTCCACGCACTGTCAAATGAAATTTTTGAAACTAAAACTACAGTCGGCTACTAGATTTTTCAAAAAAGGAAAATGGTGAAAATCCTAGGGCGAAACAAATGTTTGGAGGACGTGGACTCTTTTTGAGGAAAAATTAATTTTTTGCCAGAGTATCTGTTCATAACCTCAAATGAATTTTAAATGGGTCCCTGAGTAGTTTTATCATCATCAATAGATAGCGCTGAATGTGGCTGCCTACATGCCACCAGCTAAGGGTTAATACAAGAGGTTATGTTTAATTTGGTATGATTTTGATTACAGGATACCACCAGACGCTTCCTACCTATGCCAGAAGATCGCCAAACCTACTCTGGCTACCTAGGCCGCTCTCTAGAGATTGTAATGGGCGTCCGCGATTGCACCGTCAACCGAATGACAATGTGCGTCACCTCCGAACAAGAATTAGAAAAGTGCGTTAAAATGCGCACAGCTTTACAAGCCCAGTTATTAAAACCCGAAATGATTTGCTACAAAGGCCATTCACACATTCATTGCATGCAAGCCATACGCTCAGGCACGGCTGATGTGACTTTACTGGACGCCAGCGACGTTTATACAGCCGGCCTAAACTTTGACTTGGTGCCTTTCATGAGCGAAGTTTACAATCTCGAACATCCCGAATATTATGTCGTAGCAGTCGCCAAAGAATCCGATCCTGATACTGAAATTACCTATCTCAAAGGTAAAAACACGTGTCATGGTGGTGTGAATACCGCTGCTGGATGGGTGTATCCGTTGGCGTATCTCATCAGCAATGGATGGATTCGCCCGTATGGCTGCAACGCTATTCGTGCGGCTGCCGAATACTTTACGAAAAGTTGCGTGCCTGGAGCAATCAGCACCGAGTATAATACAGGCGTGCCTTATGATAACATGTGCCATTTGTGCCACGGTGCGAGTTTTCGTTACTGCCGACGTGATGCCAGCGAAGATTATTATGGACACACAGGCGCATTTCGTTGTTTGGTCGAAGGAGGTGGTCACGTGGCGTTTGTGAAGCATACCACGGTTTTGGAGAATACTGGAGGTAAACGGCGTGAATGGTGGGCACGTGATAATCTCATGGATGACTTTGAATTATTGTGTCCTGATGGTACTCGTGCTGAGGCGAATGAATACACGAAATGCAACCTAGGGAAAGTGAAAGCGAATGCCATTGTGACACGTGGAGCTGATGGATATAACAACACGCAAATCAATGCCTATATTAATCTTTTCTTATATTCACAAACGTTTTATGGACGAAAGATTCCTGATGAATTCAGGTTAGTTTCATTTACTTTATTTTAATTCATTAACGCTTGATGTTTTTGACTAATTAAATCCGTTTTCAGTTTTAGTATGTTTTATTCTCAACCACCATACACGGATTTGATATTCCAAGATGCCACAACACAGCTACGAGTAATTCCACCCCATGAACGCTACTATTCGGAATATTTAGGCAAGGATTTCATGCGAGCTCGACGTATTGTTGATTGCCATGCAAGTGGATCGCGTTTATATTCAAGTTGGTTGAGTATTCTAGCAATTGCTATCGCTTACTACGTGTTGTCCTAAAAACGATTGATATTGCATACAGCTTGATTGAAAGAACTGCAGTTCAAGATTGAATCTCTTTTAAATTTTACAGTAACATTGATTAGCTAACCAATGTTTAATCGAACAATTGTGACACAGTGCCTTTAAAAAATTGTACACATCATTTGAATCTCTTCTTTGAGTGTCTAAAATAATGATTTTGTAGTGAATTAAGGTTTACGTTCATTCAATTGTTGGATTTGTTAACTTGACAACATCGTAATCCGTCCAAATATGTTTAGTATTATTTTTTGTACCTTACAAATAGAGATTTTTATATTATGAATTTACTCTTACAATTAAATTGTTTTATATGAATTTTATAAATCACGAAATGAAGGAAATATTACCTGAAAATACATTGAGACTTTAGTAAGGCGAACTCTATCGAGTGTTATTGTACTATTGAACCTAACCTTCTTTATGCATAACCATTGAAGAACGTAGGTTAACGGGTTAGTGAAGAAGAATCTTCTTGATTAGATGTAAATATGGTTCCCGGGTCCCCGGATGAATGTGTCTACTTTGGACGAAAATTTGATTGTTGGCTAACGTTTCCGAATATCCGAATGCCGTCCCCATTGAGCTTAGAATGCTTTGGTGGTCGCACGAATATGTTCGGCGAGTTTTGCCGTGTTCTCGAAGGTATTTCGTGGGTATAGTAAATAGTTGTGCAAAACTGCTGCACCAGATTTTGCTGGTGTTTCGTGAAAATCCAGGGGATTTAGTTTACCGGCTGTGACTGTAACCAAGCAAATTTAACCTCAATGCACTACACGCGTTACACTCTCAACTGTAATTTAACTTATCTATGTAGGTTTGGTTGCCTAGATTAAACGCTGTAAATATGCTGCTTATATTTAAATGATTTCATCATCAAATTCATAAAAAACGATCAACGCTTTCGACAAATAAGCAGAATTATTTATAAATGCGTCCTCTATACGCCTTGAATCACAGTTCTCTAAGTATTACGTAATAACACTACGAAGATGATATTCTTATTCTGCTGAAATATGCAAATTAAATGAGAATACTAAACATTTATACGACGTTGATGCATAAAAAACGATAAAATAAAAATTATACCCACTATAATCTAATACATAATAATAATAATAATGTGTGAATATGCCATTGATATTAAATAAGCTTATGGGGCAAATTACACAAAAATAAAAGCAATTTGCACGTAGGCAAAGGAAATAATCACGCCTAAAACACACAATATTCGGAAGGATGGAAAGCCTTATATATTAGATAAGCTAGATAAATCTATTAATGTAGGCATTTCAAGGAGCATATTTTGTCTTCGTAAAACACTTCATAATTCCACAATAACCATTGCTATCAGTATATTTCCATAAAAATAACACGCGATATTAATATAAAGGAGCGACCATTGACTTGTGGTTCGTTGCATTCGTTGTTAATCAAATTATATTGAATAAATGAATGGAAACACCAACCGCGTCAACAACGCCTGATTTCAAATCAACCATGGATAAACCGCCAAGCCAACGTTCATGAGTTTGTTTTCGGTGGTTTGCAATCGACGTAACAAGATAAGAGCTGATAATGCAATTATTTAACTAGTAAATAGCGAAGGGAACATTCCATGCGTTGTGCAGTAGTTGAACTCGTTGAACAGCCTGAGAAAATGCACAATCGTAACTGCGACAACTAGAGGGGAACATATAACAGAACGTATTACATTTCATACTTTTGTTACAGTTAAGACTCGAAATAAGACGCGGGGTGTCTTATTAATGTGACTAATGATGTCTGGTAAACTCTTTGATTTCAACCCGCATCTAAATATATGTATGCAATGCTCGAATACACAAATATGCATAGATACACTTGTGAGTTGACTATAAAGAGACGCAATGCATATAATATTAGGGCGCATCCTACCAGAAATTCTAGTTAATTCAGAAAGATAAAGCTAAGAAGTGCCCTTTTTATTAAAGGGAGATAAACGACATGGAATGAAGGCAGGAAATTTCTTGGACGTAGGTCCTTGATAAGTCTTTTTACACGACGTTAAAAGACGTCATTGCCCTTTAGGTTAGGACTTGGTTTAACTCGTTTAAAGGCTTGGAAAGGAGATAAAAGGAAACATGTCTCATCTTTGTCCCCTTAGACTTCGAACGCATTGCATACGTGCGTTCCATTCAAGTTACTCATACATTCGTTGCGACGCCGGCGCGCCTCTCAAGACTCTCATGTGTTTCTCATCGTTTTCCAGTGAGGCGGTCCGGCGCCGATTTGTGAATCGCAGTGCGACTGCGACCGGCGCGCGGTGATCGTGGCACAACGCGCTTCACTCTGCTGCACCCGTCGCTCGCTTTCACTAACCACTCACCGGTCGTAATCACAATCAGGGCCGTGCAGTTTAGAAAGGTGACTTGATATCCTCCACCGATCAGCGACCAAACAGCCGACATGACGAGCATACCCAGCCTCAGAACTGTCTACGCCTTCGCCCGCGAAATGCATCCGAAAACCGAAAAAGCCGATATCCAGTACGGAACAGCTGGTTTCCGTCTAAAGTAAGTCACAAAGTCTAATTCAACCTTTTCTCTAACCACAGTCCTACAATCCAAAGGTTATTTCCTGCGAAATTGACCTATATAACCGTTATTACCGTACCTCTACCGCTTCTACCGAAATTACCTCTACCTTTATTACATGTATGCCTTATTTTAGAGCCAGCAAACTAGGATATGTTATGTACCGAATGGGATTACTTGCAGTCTTGCGAGCGCGTCATTTGAAAGGTAATTTAATGATAGTGATAATTCTACTGATAGCATATCTATCTAACACTCAATATCGCACTTTATTGCCTTTACTTATATAAAAGCAATAAAATGGCTTAAAGTTCAAATTTATTCAACCAACTGATTGATTTTGTTTGTTTAGCAACTGTGGGTGTAATGATAACAGCCTCACACAATCCAGAACCGGATAATGGCGTGAAACTGGTTGATCCCGCTGGGGAAATGCTCGAGCAAAGTTGGGAGAAATGGGCGACACGATTCGCCAACGTTGGGTATGTGTTTTTCTCTTTTAAATTTCGATAAAAATACATCCGTGACACAACTGAGTATGTACGCCACATTGATGGCGCATTTCCGTGATTTATTTCTTTTCACATATGCATTTTCCTCCAGATAATATTACATTCTCTACATCTATTTTTACAGACTTAAATTTATCTTAAATTTAGACTTTGACTTTTACATTTGAGTCCCTGAATGAGTACTGAACTCAAAATATAGGTATTTTGAGTTCAGCAACGTTTGATCGATAAACCTTTCAACACAGACAAAGTACTAAAATTTTTAATTTTCCACATTTCAGTGACGATCAGCTTGAAAGCCTCATAAAGGAAATGGTTCAAAAGTACGATATCGACATGAATAATCGCGTTGAGGTTTTCGTCGGCAAAGATACGCGTCCGTCGAGCCCGAGCCTGGCGAAGTCTTTGATGGATGGTGTGCTTGCGATTTCGGGGAAACCGATCGATTTTGGTATTGTTACGACGCCACAGTTGCACTACTTTGTTAAATGTCGCAACGATCGTAGTTACGGTGTACCCAACGAGGAGGGTTACTATACAAAACTTGTAGAGGCGTTTAAGAAACTGCGTGGGGATGATTATAGCAAAGGAAATTACGAAAATGTTGTTTATTACGATGGGGCTAATGGTGTTGGTGCTAAGAAAATCAAATTTTTCCAAGAGCGTATTGGCGAAGCGTTAGTCATCAAAAACTACAATGATGAAATCATTGGTTCTGGAAAACTTAATTATATGGTGAGCAATTTATTCAACTACTATTTTACATAAAAAGTTTACTTTTCTCTCCGTCTCTATTTCCTTAAGATGTTTTTTTCAACGAATATTTATATACAATTTAATTTTTTTAGTGTGGTGCTGATTATGTAAAAACCAAACAACAATTTCCCAACGGTTTACCGAATGTGGTCAATGCACGATGCGTTTCGGTGGATGGTGACGCCGATAGGGTGATGTATTACTATGTGGATGAGGGTGAAAAGATGCATTTAATGGACGGTGATCGGATAGCGACATTGGTTGCTGCTTATATCAAGGAATTGCTTGGAGAGACTGGAATTGATCTCAATCTAGGTTTAGTTCAGACTGCCTATGCCAACGCTGGCTCAACGAATTATATTAGGGAACAACTTGTAAGTTTGTTTTTTAGATCGTAATAATAGCATGCAAAAAGTGCTTTTTGTTCTTAACCTCTGTGGTGTTGTATATTTGTAATTTAGAAAGTGCCTGTTGAATGTGTGCAAACGGGCGTCAAGCATTTGCATCACAAAGCGCTGGAGTTCGATATTGGTGTGTACTTCGAAGCAAACGGTCATGGAACGGTGGTGTTTAGCAACACTGCGAAGCAAACGCTTAAAGATGCGCTTGCAAACAATAGTAGGTAGGACGATGTCTTCATTTCACATTTTTATCAGACGTAGACAATATAGTAGAAAAATACGTAGAAAATATATGAACTATCCATAATTTTGATAGAATTTCTAAGTCTACGTATTTATACAACATTATGTTTATGTGAAAACGGCTTTACTAATAGTTTTTAAATTGCAGTTTGACCGACAGCCAGAAAAAAGCAATCACACGACTATTAGCACTAATTGACGTGATTAACGAAACCGTCGGCGATGCCATCTCTGATATGCTAGTAGTTGAAACGATTCTACACGATAAAGGATGGTCTATACAGGACTGGGAGAAGGCCTATCAAGATCTACCATATCGTTTATTGAAGATATCTGTGCAGGACCGCAACTTGGTCACGACCACCGACGCAGAGCGTATTTGCGTAACGCCCAATGGCCTACAAGAAGAGATAAACGCATTAGTAGCTAAATACCAGCATGGCCGATCGTTTGTACGTGCCTCAGGCACCGAAGATGTCGTGAGAGTATATGCTGAAGCCTCTACACATGCCGATGTTGATCGTCTTTCCGCCGAAGTGGCGAGGAAAGTGTACGAAATGGCGAACGGTGTTGGACCCGAACCTGAAGTACCAGCGTAGAAACACTGAATTGGACCTATGTCACTGCCACAAACAATTAGGAACAATTTTGATACATAAGCGCGTGTGTGCGTAATTCTTTTATTACTTGCCATTCCTTTAATCAACGAAGTCAAGTTGTCAAGGCAAAATCACGGTTGAATTTTCTTCCGCTCTTTTAAAGAACTAATACTGTACTATTATGATTTAACAAAATCGTATATGAAATGTTTAATACTGTTTTATACAACGTATTTCTCCAGCTAGCCTGAGTAAGATTATTTTTACCTGTTGTGCAATCATGTTGTTTATACATTTATACTTTGTTTCATGTATGGAAAATGAAAGTGCTTTTTCTTTAAAATTCTGGTTTATTTCAAATTTGACCTGCATGATTCAGTATATTTTGTTTTCAGTGTGTATGTTCCGCATTCAACATGTGTGAAATCACTTATATGGGTCAATATTGATAAGATAATCATGTTTGTATAAAAACTTCAACTCAATTAAGTACTACAAACCAAACTTCTGCGTGAGGTTTGTTTACCAAACAAGTGTATATTGAAGTATACACTTGTTTGATAAACGGCGTATTTCCATGTTCTTAAATATTGACAACTTTAAATACAAACTTCAGACAAATATTACAAAACTATTCAGTTTGAGTATTCGCCAATTTGTGTAAAATAAGTTGCCTATCTTCAGGAACATATAGGACTTTTTGCGTCATATTGAATAAATTATTACGATTAGAATTGATAAACATGTGATAAACCGACAGAAATGAATATCACAGCCTGATGTTGGTGGGTCATATTGTTTATTATAGGATATTTTATTTGTTTCTATACACGCGAGACTGATACTAGACTGATCTGTCTGATATGATCAGGTTCCAGTAGTAATTTTGCTTCTTCGGTATATATACACGCACGAAGAACCGGCTATAATCGAATTGGTGGACGTGGTAACTGGCAAACGCGTGTGCCGCTTACTTTCATCTGGTTCGTGGCGTGCTTGCCTGCAAACGCAAAGAGATATTAAAAACGCTCGACCGGACAGGACACGATTGGATGAATGTGGCTGAATTTGTGAATGCGATTACACACGTCGTCGCGTCGGCGTCGTACGCTCGGTATTCTGGTTTTCTCGCACAGTACGACGGGATACGCGGCATAGTAACGCGACGCATCTTACAACTTTTCCTAGCTAGCTATTCAAAGCTAGCAAATATTAAATAATCACCCACGTAACAAATAAGAAGGGCCACTCATCTACAGCGATCACAAGTGTGATAAACTTTCACACGTTCATATCAGACATCAAATGCTAACTGTAGCATTCTTCTTCAATTCAGCAACAATCTTACCGTTTAACATTCCAAGAAACTAAAAGTTATTTAATTATTGAAGGATCCAAACATGACTTCGTTAATTGGTGGAATTGAAGGGTAAGTTTTGATTGACTCTTTGAATTTTTACTCGGTGTTAAAATTTGATAAATTGAGTTTTAGTTTAGAGTTTTAGATATTTCAAGTGCAAGCAATAAACTTTAATCACTATCATCATACTTAAAATTTAATAATATATCATTTCACGCATGATAAAATTTTACATCGACGCAATAGACGAACAATTTGAAAGTTCATGTAATTAGTATAGGCTCTAATGGTATCAAATTCGTATTAAAATGTAGGAAAAAGATGATTATGAGATTTACATATTTTTTCGCACAAGTTCTTTCTATTTTTGATAGCATAAAATACTGATTATGGCTATAGGAGGCACGTCTTGAGATTAGTAGGCATAAACTTGGTAGATTCAAGTGTAAAGAACTTGCGATAAGAGTTCGGCGCAGGTGACGCCATACATTGCGTGGAATTTTTATCAATTGAAGGTGAAGGCTAATATGCACACATCAGAGAAATGCGAAATGGGTGTGTTCGAATATAGCACATGCGAATAATTGCTTCCATTACTTTAATAATGCCAAATTTGCCAATAAAATTTCGTTTTCCTTTGAATGTAACTATTTATTTGTACAATAAATGTCGACAGAGGTGGAACGCACTCAACGATCGTCCTTATTAATGAATCCGGGGAGGTACTTTACGAAAACAACGGGCCAGCAACCAATCATTTTCTTGTTGGAATGGAAGAGTGCGCAAATCGCATCGCCGAGATGGTAAACAAGGCGAAAACCAAGTTGAGCGTTGATCTTAATGAACCTTTGAAAGCTTTGGTTGGTATTTATATTCATAGTTTTAATTAACTTTTAAATGAAATTTTTAATTGGCATTCGATTTCTCTTATTAATTCTGTTATAAGTTTATTTTTTAAGAATAGTTAACGATTATGAATGCATTTGTAGGGTTTGGGTCTTAGTGGGTGCGAAAAAGAATCCACAAACAATGAAGTCTCTAGTACGGTAGCAAAATTGTATCCAAATCTTAGCGAAAAATATGCAGTAGGCAGTGATACCGCCGGTTGCATTGCCGCCACGTCCAATATCGGTGGAGTGACTTGCATCGCGGGTACTGGCTCAAATACACTGGTACAGAACCCGGATGGTAGTAAATATCAATGTGGAGGTCTCGGCTACTTATTGGGTGACGAAGGAGGAGGTAAATCGCCATAAATTACTCGTAAAACTAGTTGTAACTTTTTCTAAACTATTAAATTCGGTTCAATATCAATTCTAGCATGGAAGATCTCGCACACAGCAATCAAATTCTGTATAAACGACATAGATGGCTTCGAACCATCACCGTACCCCATCGACTGGGTGTGGCGCACCACCAAAGAACACTTCAACATCACCACGCACATTGACCTCCTCGATTTTATGTACACCCGTTTCGATAAGGCATTCATGGCATCGCTGTGCAAAAAACTAGCAGCTGGTGCCGACGCCGGTGACGCACTCGCCCAACACGTCTTCCGACTCGCCGGCGTTGATCTCGCCAAAGCCATCGCCGCAGTCATCCCCCATGTAGACGAAAAACTCACGCAATGTGACGGCGGTGTGCATATCCTCTGCGTCGGCTCCGTATGGCTCAGCTGGCGTCTCCTTCAGCCTGGCTTTATAGAACACTTAAAGCAAATTCGCACCATTCCGGCGCTTACTCTAATGAAGATCTGCACGACAATCGCCGTGGGGGCTGCGTACATGGCAGCCGATCATTTTAAAATTCCTATTACCAAACAATATGATCGCAATTATGAAATATTTTACAAATACGAAACGGATGCGATTGAAAAGAGTGGTAAATCTACATGCTACTGCTAGTTTCACATCATCAGCAGAGTCAATTTGTTCAATTGGGTTTTTATTTCTTGCTTGAACAACTACAACATTGTAATTTGTATAAAAATAAACAATAGTAATAATATATAACAAACTTACAACAGTTTATTAAATCTATCAACAAAAAGTGAAGATTTGGGATACTTTTCAGCATAATTTTCAAAGT
>WSZQ02007889.1:0-36645 GCA_019419845.2 Weissflogia rhopalogaster | reverse complement strand
CCCGGACTTTTAACATTTCAGTGTTACCAGATACGTTGCGAGAGGTCGGATCTAAGACGGAAATGTGGATTTTAGATATTCAGTTTTTTGTCCTTGTGAGAAATAGCATTCCCATCTTTGCAACGCCAGTTGCGACAAAATTATTCGCGCGTTGCGAATATATTTCAGGATGTTTTTATATTTTCTCAAATATCCTGATCCTGTATGTATTCATCTTAATTTTGACCTTACATACCACTTAATCACGGGCAGGCGCATGCCGCCTAGGTGGTACAGTGGTAGAGTCACTGCAGACGGTCAAAAGGATCCCAGGATCGAAGCCCGACCGGGCCGACCATTTTCCTGTCCCTCGGGTGCTCGTGAGTCGTGACTCGAGTGAAGTTTGCCGCGTAATCACAGTGTGATCGGAAAATCATATATTTTCAATAAAATTCAACAAATGGGCAAAAGCACTAATTTTTGCCATTGTGCGTTGTCACCATTGAATAACTATTTCCACCTTTGAGTGTAATTTCGCTTTAATGATTCGAATAGACCAGATTTCTTTACTATACGAATGTAACAGCCTGCAAACTTAGTGGTGGCAATAACAAACAGATTCTAAATGTGTGCCAGAGAAAGATGGGTGCAATGTTTTTGTTGCATCAAATAAAATAAAAACGTGCTCATAATGCATAAATTAGATAGTGCATTAAATAACAGAAAAAGTAATAATTTTAATGCAAATCAATCTAACTATGCAATTCTATATTATACAATAATCATTACCTGTAGCCTTGCATGCTGTGGAATCGAGGATTGCTTCCCATACCAAGAGCCTCAAGTTTACTCTATCTTTCGCACCTCCAGTTTCAGGTGATCAAAAATTTTACCCCTTCCCTATGGCCATCGATTTTCTATCTTGTCTGCGCCTTATTCCCGTGTCTTATTGCTTGGACCATATTTCGTAGTATTCCTCCTTTTCTCGTTCCCACCACATGAATAATAAATTCAATCTTTACCCAAAAGTATTTTATTAAATTATCGAAGAATATGGAAAGTTACAAACACCACAATTTCGGATATAGAATATTAAATGCTTAAATTACATGACATTTCGGACCAAAACATGATATATATTATTTTAGCCCAATATAATATTTGTATTCTCTACTAATTCCATGTGAGTTAAAATAACAATTTATATAAAATATAATAACATAGATGCAATGATATAAAAGATATATACAGCCGCTGCTAAACGTCTTGAGTATTTTTACTTATTTGGGACTTCGTTGACTATTCGCCTGTTCTAATGTAATATATTGTCTGACTAATCTCGAAATCTCATGCGCTTGCTCCGTCTGCAGGCGGGTGACTCTCTGCTGCAGCAGATTCCCGCATTTCATGTCCAGAAACAGGGCACCGTCTTCAGAGCGCACTTTTCGCGTGGAGATGATCTCCGCGAAAGGCCAATGATGAATGGTCTCGTGAGTGGTCATGTCCAGGAAATGAACACCGTTCCGATTCAACGCTAGGATATGCTCCTGCCAGTTGTCGATGTCGCCGCCAAGTACACGCTTCACCGCGAAGAAGGAGCTACCGAAGAGCTGCCAGTTGCTGAGCACTTGCAAAACTCGATGTTTCGCACGCGATACCGGCAGATTCGCCGCCTGTCCCCAGCTGGTCTGTACCAAAGCGAGCCATTGTGGTGGTCGGGGTTCGCGCAATCCGAGCACCGGTTTGGGAAGCAGGAATTTGACTTCTTTCAGCGTCGGTGAGTGATTCAGATCGGCGGCGCGGTGCAGCAGTGAGGCGATCAGCGACATGTCGCGAATAATGCTCGGCGGCAGGTTGGGATTGGCGAGGCGCAGGAGGAGACCCTCGAGGTAATCGGGCGCCACCTGATTGAAGAGCACCTCGGTGTACAGAGGACTAGCGTCGTGCTTCAGACTATGGTACCAGACCGATCGACAGAAGATGAGGTAGAACGGCTGAGCGGCCTTGTGCAATTCGGTGGTGACGTCGAGTATGTATTCGTCGGCGGCGAGTGGCATCGTGAACGCATCGCCTTGCACAATGCAGTAAAGACTGAACTCTTGCTGCTCTGCCTCGTTGGTAACACCGATGAGCCCACATAATTCGTTGATTACGTCCGCCACGACGGTGCTGCAGCGTGTATTCACGACACGCTCAGCACCGCCCGGTAGGCGGTAGATCTGACGGCGCGCACTACGTCCGGCACTCACAGCGGTCACCTCCTCCACGGAGGGTACGTTCTTGCGGCCCCCACATCGCTGCGTCTTGCGCAGATTTGCCAGACATACGGCGGCCGTGCCATGACATATTCGACGGCGGTCGTTGGCAGCACTACTCAAATGTTCCACTAGGTATGGACCCAGCGTGTCCGAGCATGCAAAGTATGCCGCAATAATAGACAGTAACCGCCACGCGCGCTGACAAGACTCCGGTGAATCGGATTTGTTGCTCGTCGTTTGCTTCATCAGTTGGCAGTAGACTTCGTCACGCAGTTGGAAATGTTTGTGGCAGTGCTGCAAAAGAGATATAATAATACTCACTGGATCCAACAATTATTACGAATCAATTCGAAACTTACCATTAAAACGGTGTACACACATTTGACTTCAGACATTTCCGGTGTTAAGGGCAGATCCCCACAGTATCTTAGGATGCACTCGAAACACTCCACTGCCAGTGGTCCCAGGTCCGTCTCCTCAAACTTCAATAATGGCCCGTCGATCGGATTCGCCTGCCATTTCACCAAATCCGTCTGCTGCTTCCACGTCCACTCCTTGCGCTTTTCCTTGGACTTCAACGAGGAGTCCATCTTGAGCAACTCCAACCTGTGGACAAACCACCTTATTTAGATCCACATTGAATTACGTCGGCACAACCGTCACAACCTGCGCTGATACAAATCGAAGCATTTTGGCTCGTTGCTAGGAAAGCCTGAATGAAATTTGCGCACGAAATCGTCGTGTAGGTAAATCATTTAACCGTCGTTGCATGCCCGCCGATCGCAAATCGAGAACTGGAGCGATTTTTCGAATCAGACGAACAATTGCCTTGCTCAACGCAAACAAAATACGGCAGGCGGCATCAAATAGAATCCGCGCATAGAATTATTACTTGATTCCCAACCGTATGGGAACACCATCGTACCATTGTATTACCTACAGTGCACACACTCGGATGTGCGAGCATACAAACACTTTTTCCTTTCTTCTTTCGCGCACTTAAGTCGCGCGTGTACGCGTGTCAGGCGTTTAAATTTCACTGAGGTGGCGAACTAAAATTGCCCGATTTCTAGCGGTCGAATTATGGAAGTTTTGGCAAAGTCTGACAATAGACATGAGTTCCCATTGTGAATCATAACAGGAAAATACACGTCTCTTCTTCTCCTACAACATCGCAAGCATTTTACGCAATAACTGAGGCAAAAAAGTCGCTGTGTTTCATTCATTCCGCATCAACGAGTATAAAAAATCAGCAGGAAGATACTATAATATAATTGAATTCATAATCGTTGGAATGTAGCTGAAAACGTGCATGATTTCCACACGATACGATGCGTTCGACCTTCCATGCTTGCTGATTTGCAATGCAACAGATGTGGTAACGCTAGGCAGTCATAAAGAATTTCGTTGCACAAATAGAAAAGACGCAACGCGTTGTGCCGTATACATTCGAACGGGTGCAGCGAGGCGACTCTCGCTGAGAAAATGCAACCGGGAGCACGTACGCGCACATAGCGCTGAATTTATACTTTGGCACGCAGGACGCAGGTCCATCGACGAAAAAAAAAACTCTCGATTACCACCGCGAGTTTTATCGCCGTACATCGCGAACGAGATGTGGCAACGAACGTGCATCGCGTACCAGATAACAAATGCTAAATACAGCCATAGAAATTGACGTGTAGAAAATCATGCTTTCTAATTTTCCAACAATAATGCATGCCTAAGAAATGGCACATTAAGTCAACTACATAACATCCTGAGTCTGATTTTTTAATGAAAAATAAAATACTCTAAAGCCAGTATCATAATTGTATGTTCTAGTTGTAAGTTTCCGGGCCTAGGTATAGGTACACAAACTTAGAATCTGACTGATATAATCATCTCGGAAATGAAATCTTCCTTGGCCATTATCAGCTATAACATTGAGCTCTAGACATTCCAGGAGAACGTATATGAATCAGAGTGGTTCCAACCAAGGTAAGGTATATCTTAC
Source organism: Weissflogia rhopalogaster (assembly GCA_019419845.2). Classification (NCBI taxonomy): domain Eukaryota; kingdom Metazoa; phylum Arthropoda; class Insecta; order Coleoptera; family Staphylinidae; genus Weissflogia; species Weissflogia rhopalogaster. The sequence continues at coordinate 32,412 of WSZQ02007889.1, read as the reverse complement.
TTATTTCTGGAAGGACATAGTATACTTACTCGGATGTCTGACGGAAATTCTGCATGGCGTATTGGAGCAAAGAGTATTTTCCGGTTGGGGGTGGTGGGCTGGACGGAGACTGTGCCCCAGTGCCACGCGTCTGTCGGACTTCCTGCTGGTTAACAGTGGTGACGATCGTGGCGTTCGACTCGTTGACGGCGGCGGTGTTGGGGGCGGTACGCTCTGGGCTGACGCTGATGGCTACCGGTAGCGTGCGCGTAGGCAGTGGCGACGTGTTCTGCACCTGCAACAACCCATCAAACGAGTTTCATTTCTGCTGCTTTCGCCCCTTTTACGCCCAACATGTACGCGCATCTAACGCGCCAAACTAGTAGGAACAAGAAGAACGCGTTTGCAACCGGGTGAAATTTCCCGGAGAAAGTGCATTTGCGGAGCCATCGATACGCATCGATTTTCGACGCAATTTCATTTCCGCCGATCGAAATTATTTTCCCCACAGCGCGTCTTCCTAGACGGTTATTGACTCCTAACAGGAATGCGAATCAGTAAGCGGGGTACAAAGAAGAGCGTCGTTATTAAACGGAAAAAATTTTAATCGCCTGCGTTTATACGGCGCTGCTGCGCTTCTTTTGCCGCAAATGAAATGCAATTAGAGAATTGTATGCGCCGCTTCGGCCCGAAACCACACACTATAACAACGAACTTGTTAGGTTCACCTCTGATTCGCAATGAGAATACATACATATTTATTTGCGCAAATTAATGCATAGGCGGTGCGATACCGTAGTTTAATCACTCACTCGAATGATTTCGGGCCCGTAATTTGTTTCATACCGCGTATTAGAGAAAATAATCACTTTGCTGCGTGCAATTAAGATATTAATTCGAGATATTCGCTACCACACGTCTTCGCAACAACACGTCTTCCTCTTCTACGACTCATTAATTTTTATTTAATAAACTGAGCTCTTCGATAATAATAGAAACAGTATATAGCGGTATAGATTGAATTTTTATGAGGAGATTTTGAAAAAATTAGACAAAATTTTACAGCTTGCCATTATCGTTCTATACAATGTTTAATTAAATATGCGTATATATGTTTGGAATTGAAGAGTGCTTGAATGTTACATGCATGACAGTCAAAGAAAAGCATGAATGAATTTGCTCTATGCAACAATATTAGATAATAATATTGTTACTTTTACAATACAATACAGTTATTTTCACTTGAATTTTTGATGTTTTATGTATTTTTTAATTAGATGTGTTTGGAATTATTGTATATAGATAATTGCAGAGAAATTATGAAATTACCTCATCAGAATTTTTATTAAACTCTTTGGAAACTTTATCTTTGGCTTTTTTGATTAGTTCGACGCACTGTGGTTTGAGAACGACGGGTTCTTCCAGGTTCTTAGCGATCTCCTTGATGTGAATACTTTGATGCGACCCGACCGAGGCTAATTTTGAGCTTTCACTGCGATAATTATTGTTAATATCGCGTTTGTCCTTCTCACGGACCTTGGGTTTGTCTACACTTTTATCCTGTATCTCCAGCGGCGCACTCTTTTTACCGTTCGCACAATTATTGTTCGTGAACTCATCACTGCAACTTTTAAAGTTGTCCAAGACGATGTTTGGTACGCAAATAGCATCGATGGTGGGTAGTTGCGTGTTAGTGGTTAACGTAGGCGACGGCAGTGCGTTAACGTCGTTATTGACGTCCGGGCCGTTGGTGGCGGCGCCGGGCACTCGTTTGCCCTTTTTGAGATTCTCGAAGCGCGCGAGGATCTCCTTCACGGACACCTTAGGCTCGGCGCACTCCTCCGGTATCGTCTCCATGCGCTTCTCTGTAGGCCGGCGCTCGTCGTACTCGATGGACGCCTCCGACCCTTCCGACTTCGTCCACGAGCGGATGCTGGCGAAGGCGGCGGCGGCACTCTCCGCGTACACCTCGCACTGGGCGGCAAACGAGCTCTTTGGTTTGCTGTCCGAGTCTGAGTCGTGGCTCTCGTCACTCGGACAGTCGGACGGATTCGACGAGTTCGCAAGGCTGTCCATCGACGTCGACTTGAAATTCTTGCGCATCGGTAGGTCCTTGAAACTCTTGTACGTCGCGGTCGTCATGATGCGGCATCACAGTGCCAGTGGCCGCGTCGGGTCGCGAAATGAGACTACTAGGCGGTGAGTGTGTCCGCCGCGGTCAGCCGGTGCGGATGCGTCTTCGCGCGGACGCGTGCGCTCCTTCTTTTCCTTCTTCGTCGATGCCACCACACAACAACCGAACGGCGGCGGCGATGCGCATGGTGGTGGCAGTCGTTCAACGGCCCGGCCCGACTACGGTTAACGAGCGCCGTGCGATCCACGCCGCGGCTACCGGACTGCAATCAAGCTCTAATAGTCACACTAACCCAGTGTGTTTGACCACTGTTGCACAATGGCGCACAAGTTCGCCGAGATTGAGCTTGCTGCAACGCCGTAAACAAAGACGGTGGTGGTCGTGAGACGGTGATAGCTGATAAACATCACCGTGTTTAGTTTGTGCACACCGCAATTATTTGTGTTAAATGTATGCCAAACTACACGCTTGTTGCCGTCACACATGCAAGTAATTATCGCTTCGAATGAAATCCACAATGATTTTCCATAATTCCTAATACATATATTCATTTCTTTCAACTAAAGCTTTCTTCAATTACAGGTCAATGAATTGTCATAGATGAAATTAAACTAGTTGACCCACCGGTGAGGTCAATGCAATTCTTCGCATTGTTAGAATATAATGACCGTGATGTGATGTCTTTTAAACCGACAGGTGTTACGTACATTAATGAATAGAAACCTAAGTGAGAACACCCTGCAGAAACAAGTGCAAGCAATGTTTGAAGGAAGATTCAGTTAAAAGGAGGAGAACACACTCTTGTCTGACAATGAGCAAAAATTACATAATTCTAGACAACGCGTGAAAACAGTTACGTTTATTACAAAACCATTCATTGTTAATTTTAATGCTATTTTAATTTCTGTATTGCGTTTATGTGTATTTATGAAGAAAATCGAGCCCACCTGGGCAGCTCATTTGGTAGCTCGAGTCACCGGGGTGGGTTATAGATGAATTCATTTATTACATTAATTCACACTCTAGTATTTCTGTTTACATATAATCGAAAATAGAAAGAGAATTTGCGATGGCAGAAGGCAGAGCGCGGTGCACATGGAGGAGGATTAAGCGCAAATGGAAGAATGTATGGGGAAACAATTGGGATATTGTGTTGATGTATGGTGTCGAAGGATGGGGATTACGAGAAAGGGAGATTATCAAGAAAGAACAGACCTGGTTTATCAAGGACCTGTTAAAACTGGAAAGGTCCGCACCAGGCTATATAGTGTTGCAGGAAACAGGGAAAAGGTCAATGAGATGGAAGAGAATGTATGGGGTTGCCATGCATGGAGTATGTGTGAGCAGAATGGGTGATTACAGTTTGATTAAAAATATCTGGGAATGGTGTGCAAGGAAGTCGGCGAGCGCTTGAGCTAGTTATAGGAAAAAGGTGTATGAAGCGGTTGGATAACAGAGGTGCTGTGGGTCAGTTACTGAAAATTTCACGCGTTAAACGTGAAAATTGGAACGATAGTAAGGGAGGTAGAGGAACAGGAATGACAAAATAAGATTGAAAGGAGCACTTATAATCAGCTATACCAAGCAATACAGACAATCGTGATGAGAACCAAATAAATTGGCGACAGAGAATTTAATGTCGCTTATATACGGCTGATAGTTAGAGCACTGTGGTGATCGGAAGAGAGGGGATGGAAGGTCTGGATGGGGGAAGAATATTTCAGTTGAATCCTGTATGGAAGGGGGAGAGTATGGGAGCATATGGGGAGTGATTGTATAGGAATGAAAGAGGAATGTGCGCGTGATATTAAGGGGACAAAAAGGTGTGAATAAGTGGCTGAAGTGAGGATGGAAGGGGGGTGCCAATTTTGAAGGTAATAACAAAGAGGAAGCAAACAGCGAGTACTGCAGAGTAATAGAGAACAACTGCGGGGAAACCTATAATTCGAGTTACCTATTTCTTTTGAATTCTTTCATTTGAAGTTCATATCATTATTATTTCAATATTACGGTTATAATATGTGTATTATATGTTTTATACATAGAATAATTATTAGTTATAATTTTGTTAGGTAATATGGCAGGAATTATTGTTTGATGCCAACAGCACTTTAATAAATACACATCAAAAATCCACATCATTTGATGGATTCCACGAAGTACCGACATTTTACTACACATAACTCTTAACACAGAGAAAACTACACCACACCAAAACCCACATCGACATAACATCATCAATAATATCACCATTACCACAACATCACATCACAACAACAACAAAAAAGTGGTAAAATCGCACGTATTAACACTTGTATCACAACAATATATAACACAATAAATTGTATATAAACTGAAGGCTGAAGGACTAGTTAGGACGATGACCAGGTCTCTGGATCAATACACTATTTTTACTCCGTATGAACGCATGTTGTTCCCGCCATAATAACTTATCGAAAACTACAATTAAGAACTGTTAAACGCGTCAATTTACCATCTAATTAATCAATGTGACATGTCTAATTTCCCCTGTTCAATTGTCTAAGTTTTATTTAATTTCGAATTGTTCTTGCTTTAGCTTTAAGCATTCCACAATCAATCGCAATGCGTCTCAACTGTACATGAAATGTACGACGATAAAATTCAACGATAATCGTTTCTTTGTTTTTCACAGTCCGAGCTATGAAATCTGCAAATATTCGCGCTTGAAAATAATTACTAGAGCATATTAAGTAATTAGAATACTTATATACTTTTTAGCGTTTAATTGCTGTGTTGTTTTTATGATGCGCGCGCTTTATTGCCATTCTGAAAGTCTAATTTTTCGAGCACATTAATTAGTGTGATCGACTGCACTCAGTGCATGACGTGTGGTTTGCAATTAAACCCATGAAACGGATTTATTGAAGGTCGGTTCTGGGCCGCCTTTAAATGAATTCTATCCAACGCATCCGTTTCTAAAGTTTATATTTGTTAATTTGTATCAATTTAATCAATTATATATGATTGTAAATAAGAGAAATAGATTTTTCGAAGATATTTTTGTTGGTTTTCATTATAATTCGTAGGAATAATAAAAATAAAATTTTAGACCTACCTTCTTATTTTCCACGCAGAATTTGGTTACCATTTCAGAAAGCTGTTGAGCTCGGTTAGCGTGCAGGGAGATTCTTCCCTGAGGACCCTCGATGTTTACTGTGGTGGGCCTGGGAGCAACGCAGGAGGCGATATCGCCGAGAGGAATACTCCGAATGACATGCAATCCTCCGTTTTCAAGTTTAGCCAGATGGACTCCCCAATGTGAGACGGCAAGGAGTTGTACATCAGAAAACTGCAACAATTTGGTATGGTATTATTAGTGGGTAAAGAAAGCTTTTGCTGCTAAATAAAGTAGTAAGCTTTTGTCTTACCTGGGCAGCTCCAGACACATAGAAGAATCGAGCAAAATACAATGGCCACGTGCGTGCCAAGTCTATAACTTGTCTTTTAACATTGGCTCGATGGGATGCAGTAATATTTTCGGCAGTCACCCCATACCCGGTAAGCATGCTCACCCCTGCACGCTTCTCATTCTGGCTCAGACGAATCGTGCTGGTAACACCAAAGACGTCGGAGGCAATCTGACAGAAGATCAAATGCAAAGCAGTAGGTGGACCAAGGGATTCGGATGGACTAAAGACTTCTTTGCGAACGCGCAGTTGCCATGCAACACGGTTGTAGGTAATACAGGCAGTGGTGCCCAAAGGCACCAAACGAGAGGTGGCCTTCGGAGATAGCGAAACGTCCTTGGGGACATTCGGAGGTGACTTGGAGACTGGTGGTGTTTTAATTGGCCGCATAAATTCGGGCCATTCTGAAAGATAAACGTTTGGATATTTCCAGATTATATAAAGTTAAAGTAATCAACATACCTCCATCATTCTTTTCAGTGATCGATATGGTGGAAATGGAATGTTTTTTCTCCCGTTCTTTCTCCACTTTACTACTAAACTGATGTGTTCTGAATGTTGGTCTCTCATTTGGTTCAGTCCGTATTTTTGTTTTTTGCTCGTCATTCCAACGATTGCTGAGCATGGCGTTCACACGACGTATGTCGCCTTCTCCCTCCTCCCAACTATCTCTGGATATACGACCATCATGTTTATCCATATCTTTCGCCCAACTAGTCGCGTCATCCTGCGTATCCTGCGTGATGTTACTCTGTATTTCCCAATTGGCACTGAAGGAATTCCGCTTGGAATTGTTACTCATCACAGTCTTATTCTGATGCACGCCAAATGTGTCGCGATCTTGTCGTTGAGCCATAAATGATTCCCGCACATCTTGCATCATAGGTGGTGGAGGCATATGTGGTCGCACTGGCGGTGGTGGTGCGGGGCCAGTAGGTGCAGGTGGTAATGAATTGGGACCAATTGGCGGTGGTGGTGGACCGGGTTTCCAGTTGTTCCAATTGGGTTGCACGGGCGATTTGCGACTGACCTGTGCAGGGGTGACCGGACTCGGAGGTCCGGAGGATACATCTACCGATTCACCCCAACGACCGCCCAACTGTTGCTCTAACATCATCTTCCTGGTATCCTCTAATTTGTTAATTACGCGCGCCGGTTTCTCCACTTTGCTGCTGGTAGAGCGTACCGAGTGATTGGCAGTAACTTGTTCCAAACGCTGTCGCATTTCCGAGCTTAACTTCAGTTTGCCTACACTTCCAGGCGACGGTCGATTGGCTCCGATATCGAAACTACGTTTGGCAGACACCTTTTTCTCAGGTTCTTTCACAATTGGTTCAAACTCAATCTCCTCCCATTCGTTTGCCGAATGACCATTGGTATCTCTATTTGGTGTTACTTTGCGTTGATTTTGTCGCATTTTAAAATGCAAAAAGTCTTCACCATTTTCGGCCGTCGCACCATCTTTTGGTGGTGGCCATCTCCACTTTCCTATGCGCACAGTCTTTGCTCGTCCGTACGGGTCCAAAAATGGCCGTGTACCTGATGGGTCAGTACTATCTAATGGAGGTGGCATAGGTGGTGGGGGTGGTACCCCATTTTTCAGTTCAATACTAGACTTGCGCACTTTGTAATCGCTCGGTGAACTTGGTTTACGAACGGCGCTGAAACTTGACTTACGATGTGGGCTTGAGGGTTGCTGAATCTGTGCTCTGGTAGTCTGGGGAGTTGCTTCCTCAGGATTTTGTTGCGTCAATAATTGCTGCAGTGCTTGATTCTGGGCCAGCAATTGCTGTTGTATCTGAATGTTCTGAGCCATAGCAGATTGTAAAAATGCCCTTTGCAAATTTTGCTGATAAGCAGCAATATCGCCATTGGGAGGTAACGACATATTTTGCCCGTTAAACACACTGTGAAAACTATCCGGTGGTGATCCCAGTATTGGCATCAACATCGGTTGTGGGCTTACGACAGGCGCGTTGTAATTGAAATTGGTATTTGATGTACCATTTGGTTGGTGTGCTGTCCCACCACCTTTTATACTCTCCACCAAGTTGTGTTTCTCCGTCAAAGTACGAATACTGTCGTTTACAAAAATAGGTCTGAATAAATCACTAATGTAGTCATCTACGTTGCTGTCGTTGTTACTCTGCATGTTGATTGTCTCGACTTCCTTATCGAGAGCAGATGGTCCCTGGGACTGAGGCTTGTCACCACCACCTTTGATGCTCGCAGCTAAAGAACGCGCGTCACTCAGCTCATCCAAGTTCCCATCTAATACGGGGCTAAATAATTCATCTAAAAACTGATCGACATCAGAAGCTTGACTTGGCACGCGCACACGACGCACATGACTGGCTAAACTGGGCGCTTCGCTAGTATCAGACATGGCTGAACTGCGCACTGCAAATTCGGACTTTTCAATATGGGCACGACTGGAATGCGAACCGGGTGGAGCTTTTTTACCACTGTACTGACTCTTAATGTATCGGGGTCCACCACGATTACTAGTACTGATGCTTGAAATGTCGGGATACTCAAAGTCGATATCTTGTTTATAGTTCGTATTGGCGAGCACCGGTTTAATAGGTGCTAATTGCTCCACCGAATGATAGCGATCGTTCAGCCTACTTTGGCTTAGACCTAGCTCGCTTAGATTGGTTGGCTCCGGCTCACTTAATAGATTATCCAAACTTCTCGACCGCACTTTTTCAATGTCAAAGTATCGTTCGTTCAAAGCCGAACTGCGCGATAATGCTTCGTGGGAAGACTTTCTCGCCGGTGTGCTGGTATACTGTGGCGTTTCAGCATAGTCTTGCGCAGACGACTTTCTAGACACATTCTGGTGACTAGCACTGGGAGAATTCGATTGACGCGAAATTTTCCGTGGTGCCGGAGGTTCGGGTGGTGGGACCTGGGGTCGCATAAGCGTGTTCATATGGTCCACTTCCACAGGGGCAAATCTCCGTACGCCAGTTTTCAGTAATGGTGGTCGTATAACAGGGAAGGACGGATAAAGTTCCAATTCCGAAACTAAATCCAATACGTAATCGTAGCCATTACAATCGGTCACTACTCCAGCGTCATCTAAGACAATACTCCAACCATCGACGGGTATGTCCAACATGTTGATTGCGATACTCGCAGCTTCTTCACAGGTGGTCCAGGAATCTGCCGTCACAGTTGCGACGTTACCATCGGCCAATGTTAGCGGCAACGCCATATTCGATCTTTGTTTGTTGGTACGCCATTCGAGGAGACTTGGTGGTAGGGACCTGGAATGTGGAGACATTTGCAGACCACGCATGAGCTTCCTCTGCAAACCTTCCTTATAAATAGCTGGCGAATGATCCGATACATATCGCAAGAGGTACTTGCTCAATGCGAGACTTGGTTGGAAACAACTCAAGCAGTGCGACATTAACTGCCATACGCGATCGGCGTTATCATTGCGCCATGTCTGATTCACGAGTTGCACCAACAGCTCGTCTCGCAAGCCACGCGAGTTAAGACCTTTGTGAACGATATAGTCAGCTAAGGCTCGTTCACGCGCGCCTGTTAGCTGCGAATCATTACTCCAACGCAGAATCAACTTGAATAGAGCGACGGCATCCTGGAAATCTTGGTCTCTAGCCGCGGCTTTTGAAAGAAACGGCGTCGAAATTGGTTCCTTTTTCATGCCCAAATCCGATCCTTTGAAATACACTGATGTGAACTTGGCAAATTCGAATTGATGCAATCCTGGCGGTAGTGGAATGTTCTGTGGTTGGCCCGTAACACCTCCTACAACCTTGACTAAATTACGCTCCGTGTGTGGCGGATTGTGACCATCCAACTTGGAAAAGATAAACGCCAGCTCAGCCGGTATCTCGAGATGGTTCACAGATAACTTTTTCGCTTTGGCGCGTTGCTGCATTTCCTGCTGCTGTTTCAACTCTCTCTGTTCGCGTTGCTTGGCTCGTTCTTGGGCAATCTTCTCCGCTTCCACGCGCCTCTTGAATTCAGCCTTCCTAGCCTTGAAGCGTTTCCTCTCCAATTTCCCTCGATGTAACGCCTGCGCCTTCACTATTCCATTGCGAATCGTTCTGAACTTCTTCTGTTGACTGTAACCCTTCCAGTGCTTCTGAATAGTAACGGCGCTCTTGCGAACGTTTTGATATCGTTTGCGAGCGAGGAAACCGCGAATATTTTTCTGCAGAACTAATGCTGCGTCGCGTAACTGCTCACCACGCGTGACTTCCAATTGCCTTTCAAGAGCTTCGCGTAGGAAGACCCTTGTGGCACCCAACTGGTAGTCAGGTCCTGCAGTTCCCGTTGCGGCACTGTTATCCAAAATTGCCCTGCATAAATCTCTGAACGGGGCACCTCGTGGTATCTTACCCGGAATCAGATAGCGATAACGATCGACGAAGTCTTGGAACTTCATTCTTACAGGATAGCCAGACTGGCGAATTTTGATAGTATCCAACATTCCAGAGTAGCGAAGTTGCTCCAAAACTACAGGCATGTCAAATCGCATAGGCGTTTTGTCATTGTTGGGTTTGATGCATCGAATGAACCATGGATTACACTTGGACATTGATTCCAGGAGCTGTTGCAAACTGTCACTAAATCTGCAATAAAAATATATTAACCTCTGCTCATTGGAATCAAGTGGAATAGTGATACCTGGCTGCTACTGTCGGAGTCCTAGGTTTCATAGTTACGAAGCGGCCATTTGCTCCACGTGGTAAAGTTCTGGTCTGGGCTTGAGTCAGTAATGGCTTACCAATATTGGACACTAATAGTTCTTTACTAGATGCTAGCAATTCGACCACCTCCGGTCTGAGAACATCTCGATTCTTGTCGAGGAATCCATCGACCTGGTACCAAACTTGACCAGCAAAATGACGAATCTGTATTTGAAGAATTGTTTCTTTAGTATGTGAGCATGAAGATTATCACTATACTTACTCCAAATTCACGAGCCCCAACTCTTGGTCTGCAGTAATTTTCATTCAGGGCGTGGTTGTAGTGACACTTCTCCAGGAAGGATGAGTCTGAAGCTCTTGGGAAGTTACTTTCGTCATCAAGGAGATGTAAAATACCAACAGGCTTCTTTCCAAGAAGTTGGATCACAGGCGTGTTGTCGTTCCACGTAAGGTTCGTCCACTCTAGACGTTCCTTCGCGTATTCCTGCTGCTCTAGTTTGAACACGTGTTTGTTAAAATACAACTGCAGTGATTCGGATGCGTAGTTGATGCAGAGCTGTTCGAATGAGTTCTCCGAGAGGTTCTCGAAGCCGAATATGTCCAGCAGGGAAATGCGCGCCGCGTCGTGTAGGCCACCACGTTGCACAATCGAATTGACACGCGTGACGAGCCAATTGAATAGAGCCGAATACAGGGCTTTCGCAAACGCATCGCGCGCATCCAACGCTTGATCGATGCTCAGTGGGCTATGCACACGCTCGGATCGCGCCTCTGTGATGCGCGAGGTAAGTGCACGCTGCAAGCCTGATGGCGAAATCTGCAAGAGATGTGCCGCCCATTTGATTTCCACATCCGAGCCCACCTCAACGCCCTCCTGACCATGGCGCAGTTGTCGACGATGGAAGTATACATTGCCCAAGTGCAACACCGACGCAAGCACCTTGACGATGCCCTCCTGCTCCGCCTCGCCTATGCCCAACACCTGCATAGCACGCGTCAATGCACCCCAATCAGATCCGGACCCAGAATGCCCTGGACTACAATCACCACCGCCCTGATTCAGATAAAAGTACTTGTCGGCGCCGACTAGTCCATACTTCTGTTTCTCGGTGGTACTCAGCCCGCCGAGCATCTCATAGAAGACGTGATAGTTCCGTTCGCCGGGAGCCTGCGTGACAATGCGAGACTTCTCCAGCAGGTACTGTGTGACACGCGCCCCCACAATAGCCCCATTCTTGAAGTACACCTCTAAGTACTTGCCGAAACGTGAGCTGTTGTCATTGCGAGCCGTGCGCGCATTCCCAAACGCCTCCAACAGCGGTGCCGCCTCCAGAATCTGCTCGGTGACAAGCGCTTGGCCACGCGGTGCACTCGGCGCTACTGCCGCTAGATACTGCATCACCAGCTTGGTGCTTTCCGTCTTGCCAGACCCACTCTCGCCGCTGATGACGACTACCTGCGATGTTGGCAGGGCCGCGTAGGCGGACGCGCCCAGCGCGAAGAGGTGTGGCGGCAAGGCGCCGATGAGCTTGCCGCGATAGCGCTTTGCCGCCTCGATGCCGTAGCTGGCGTCGAACATGCGGTATGGATTCACGGCGATGAGAATGCTTCCGGCATATGTGTAGATGCAGTTCCGGTCATAGCGCAACTTCAGATTCCAGAGGAGTGCCGCCTCGTGCAGGTCGCTTAGTTGGGTCATATCCTCAACGCCCATCGTACCGAGATCTTGCCGTCGTCGGACCGAACCTTCGCCATTCGCCAGTGCAAACGTCTGCGGCTGTAAAATATCAGCAACGTTTTATAGACACGGCAGAAACAAACGAACATATGTAATATCAGATAAAGATCGAGTCATTAAATATGCGGTACCTGTTTCATCATGAAATAAAATTCATAGTCTTATATCAGGGATCCGACTTTTTCTGAGTGGCTAGGAAACGGGTCGAACCTTTTTCAATTGTGGGGTCAAAACGAACCGCAATTTAAATATTGAGCGATTTGAAGCTGTGGAGAGCGGTGAAAAGGCTACAGCAGGAAGCAGCGAGAAGAGAGCAGGAGGATGAAGAAAGATAAAGAAGCTGAGCTGAAAAAGTGTAAGTGGAAGTGGGAGCATTAAGGAAAGAGGCAAAGGGAAAAAACGGAGGTGGAAGGAAACAGGGAGAAAGGGGAGAAATGAAGGAGGGAGGATAAAGAGCAAGTGGACAGATAGTAAAAGGACGAAGGGAACTGGCAGTAGGTCATAAGGAGAGTAGAGGTAATGCAGAAAACGAAGAACTGGGGGATAGGGAGGAGAGGAGAAGGAATGTGGTGTTGACGAGAGTAATGGGGGGGGGTAGATAGAAGGCGTATGTAAGAAGCTAGAAGGAAACGTGAGAGCAAGAAAGTTTGTGAATTTGGGACACTATTGAAGGAAGAAAAGAGATATTTTGAAGGCTGGGGATTAGTTAGCAGTGACTAAAATCGCTATCTCACGATAGAGGAAGGAGAAATGTAGAAGATAATTAGAGCTAAGGTCTTGCAGGAATGAAGTAAAGGAGTAACAGTGAAGGTAGGGTACTGGAAAGTATGAATTGAAGAAGACTTGTGTATTTGAAAGAGGGGTGCATTTCGAAAAGCTGCAGAAAAAGAAAGTAACTGTCAAGGAGAGAGTGGGTTGGAAAGGGGAAAGAGTAGTAGTTGGATATTGGTATGTTGCCAGGATAAAGTCCAAAATGGACGGAGGGTCATAGGCTAACAGCTGGAAAGAAATGTTAAGGGGGCAATATGTAGTTGGGCTGATGGAAACTTGGATGAGGAAATAAGAGTGGGAGACGACCAGCAAGGAAATGCCAATGGATTTTGAATGGGTGTTCCGAAAGGCGACTGGATAAGTAGAAGAGCAAAATGGGAAATAGTGATGGGAGGAGATGCTTCCGAAAGATAAGAAAAATAGGTGGTGGAATGGTGGCATTGCAGATACATTATTAAAAGAACATTTGGACGTTTTTCAAAAGTCTGTGTATGGGTGTTCCCTTGGGACTTTAGTGACCTTCGAGTGAACATGGAGGGGGTTTCTTTGTCCATTATTGTATGGGTTTTCCAACATGGTGGTCATTTGTAATTAGTAAATGAGTTATACGTTGCCGACCTAAATGGGCTTGAAATTTCTAGGGATAGACAATGAATACCATTGGGAATGTTTAATTTTAATTCTATGATTGTAAATAGTTTTGTGCATAGAACTGTACCTCTTCTAGGTTTCATACTTTTCATATATTTCTCCTTCTACCTAATTCAACCTTCGTAGAAAACCCCAAACCTAGGCACAGCTTTCACTTTCATTCTTTCTCTCTCTTACTCTATACGTATCTCTAACGGACAGATCTTACTCAGTCATTTCATCAAGATTCACCACTATTAAGCCTCACTACTTTTTCTGTATCTTTGTAGAGTTGGCTTGAGCCCCAGGGATTGGAAAAAGTTTGATTTCTTGGGTGCCCAACTCTGAGTGAGTTCGCATTCATTTTCTTTGCCGATATCTCCCGCTGGTTGATTGTAATTTAAACTTATATGTACCACGACTGTGATTAAAGAACTTTTTGTTACTTCGTATAGTTGTGTTATATTGTGAGCATCATTGCGCACAAACTCCACGCGACTCTATGGATGTGAACCTATGGTTCTTCGGATGCCTGCAAGGGGGATTCTACTGATGAAAAAAAAATGAGTGGCTTTTTAAAAACTAAAATTTTGTATTTTTGACCTTCAGCCTCAAAAAGGTTGCCGACCACGGACATACCCAACACAAAGTAACGAATTTGATTATAGTAGTTTGTCATAATTTCAGGGCGCCGATTCTGAAAATGTTGCATATTCTCTACGAAACGAATTCCGCCAAAATTGAGGTCATTTTAGAAAAGACAATTGTGAGAACTTCTTGATCGCGAGTTCATCAACATTTACATTCGTTTAAATTCATAATACAACAACATACAAGATCTACATACAAGCAACAAGACGTCGTTGATAGGTTTATTTTTTTCGACTTTTTGCACGAATGACGTGATAAAGACTCTTTCGCGCTTGGTATGGGAATAAATATATTCAATTGTAGCTCTTGCGCAACATACGTACTTCATGAACAGTTTGATATGCTTGACATTAGGCGAATTGAAATGGCGTGCACATTGCGATGAATCTGAAGTTGCAACGTGCCACCGGGAAAGCCAGCGATGCGGTTTCCTTCGTCGTTGACTTTTTGCGTATACATACGCAGCCATATTTAAGTCCGACGTGAGCATACAGCGCGTACTTTGATGATTAATAATTGTTTCACGTTTGCAATCGTACGCATGCTGCTATTTAAACACCGTTACAGTACCGAAAAGCATACCCAATGCTCCCAGCCCCAAAGGCGGCGTTTAGCGGCTGATTATTTAATCGCCGTCGAAGTTTTACTTAACATATCGAGGAACTACTACTACGCCGTAATTTGTTGCGAGTACGCCGCCCGGTGCGGTGTGCGCCATGTGCATTGACTTAAGACCTGCTTCGGCACGGAGGTCGATGGCGCGCATGTACGCTGAGGAGGAGCGGAAGCGAAAATCACGATGTTGCAAATCGCGACAAATTAAAGCGACGTGGCGACCAATTACGGCAACTAAAGAGCCCTGGCGCACATAACTTGATCGGATTTAAAACTCATTGCGGGCTGAATTCGTTATTATTTAGCTACGTATTGGTGATTTTGTAGTTGTTTGTTTATTTTTTCTTAAATTTATTTTGCATGCTTGTGAGTTGGTGCTCATCGTTGTGCCTTAAGTGTGGGCTGCACCCAGGTGTTTTGACATGCCATCGGCGCGAAATACGCGCCTTCCTAGCGCCGACGAACGCTCAATCGACTTGTTTGCTTGAAGTGAAGTGAAATCATCGACATACCTTGGCATTGATTACGGCCTGAACGGTGAGGACGTTGGCGCTTTTATGACACTCGAGGACCTCACCCGGCAGCCAATGTCCGATGCCCGGATCGAACCAGATCAGATCACCCGTATTCCACTGTTCCATTGTGTGATGCTGGTGGGTGCACTTCTTCGCGCTCCTGGAATGTCAAGTCCTGCAAAAAATAACAATTCTTATTCTTCATTAAAAAAAAACTAGACTATGAAACAACCTAGCTTAGATATATAATCAAATGTGCTTCATATATGATTATATTACAGATACTAATTTATTAAGTCTATTAGATTTCAGTATTTAAATTGAGAAACTCCATTTATTTCAATAAATAATTGATTACAATGATGAGAAGCGAGTAATATTTAAGAAATCTGGTCTAAATAAAAGACCAGTGTCCGACACCTCTTAACAGATCGATCGTAGTTTCACATTTTCATTTCCTGTTGGCGCATATTGCGCTCAATGAAAAGAGAAAAGCGTTTTTCATCACGCGACTGCACTGCTATATGTAAGCGAACACCAGAAGAAAAAAGTAAAAGAGGCGGCCAATTGCGAGAGGTTCTCCGAGAGGAAGGCGTGTTCATATCGTTTGGGGTTTGGGACAAACAAAACATTCTGCCGATGTGAGTAATAAGCTAAACAATATCCTAAAGTTTAGTAGTTGGATTTGGAAAAAATACGTCTAATGGAATCTGAACATCAAACAACGTGACTTCTCCTTGTAAGAGATTTATCTCATTCTCAGTTGATTCGTTTGAGTAAATCTTAGTGCAATTTTTCATTTTACCGAGCATCGACTGCTATGGTCTGGTATTTAGCTCTATTCAATTCATATTGGAGACTAACACTATTGATAAGAAGAGGAATTCACTTTAATATGCATCTCTACCGAGAATCGAACCCCGGACCTCATGGTCAGTGGTCATCGACCATACGACTGCACCATTTGGCTGGACTCTTAGTGCCATTAAAGTAGAAAGAAATAAATCAAAAAAGTAGTATTTATAAATCAAAAGTAAGTAGCGGGTGATAAGGAGATTTCTTTATACTTATATTAAGTTCCACAGTTTAAAACCCTGAATATCTGGAATATGAGGAATATAATATTCAATAATAAACATCTACGAAAAGATACAAAAGTGTGCATTTATAAAGCATCAATCCTCCCAATTTTGTTGTACAGTGCTCGACCAGGAACCACAACGACAAATCGAATCCTCACTGCAGCAGAAATGAGAATACTCACAATCAGAGCAATTGAAGGAAAAAAGGTTACATGATTGTATCAGCAACAATTACATCAGGAAAACTTGAATGAGTGGAACCAATCACACAGTGGACACACAACAGAACAGAAAGAATGGAGAAGTTATATCGAAAGGATAGATAACAACAGGATTGCAAAAGTAGCCAAAGAATAATCACCAATCGAAATGGGATTAGTGGGAAGAACAAGAAAAAGGTGCAGCGATCTTTCTGAAGAAATCACATAATACCGAATACTCAAGAAGAAAAAGTTTAAAACCCTCGATTTTGGGTAAACTTGTCGGTATCGTTGCAAGAAGTACTTGAATTTGGAAGGAATATGTCTAATGGAATCAGGACATCTAACAAGACATCACGTGACCTGCCTATGTAAGGGATACAATTGAAATTGAAATAAATAAATCAAAACAGAGTTGTGTCGGAGCGGGTGATACGGAGGTTTCTTTATCTTTATATTAAGTTCCACAGTTTAAAACTCTCGATTTTGGATAA
Source organism: Weissflogia rhopalogaster (assembly GCA_019419845.2). Lineage (NCBI taxonomy): Eukaryota > Metazoa > Arthropoda > Insecta > Coleoptera > Staphylinidae > Weissflogia > Weissflogia rhopalogaster. The sequence continues at coordinate 15,466 of WSZQ02007889.1, read as the reverse complement.
ACTTGTCAATCTTGGATACACGGGTACCTTGAAATTTATTATGTACACCGACCAGGAGTAATGCGGTTATTCAAGAAACAAATTTATACAAAATGTAAGCAGCCAGCAATATGTGAGGCACCAGGATTGGTGTTGAGTAGTTGCATTCTGCGTGAAATTCCATGACGTACGAAATTTGAGCGTGCGCCCGCCATTTTTCGGAGCAATTCATGGTGGCGCGACCGCGGCCATTACGCGTGCCATTACATTGGCAATGTTTTGTTATGGATTGGACTTTCTAATTGCTCAAGACACTCGACGTGCCCGGTTGTGATCCAACCTCGCCGCTGTATCGTTAAATTCACGACTCAACCGCGTCTCTTGTTTCGCGTTCGAATTCCATTCCGCCGTCAATGTTATAGCATAGATTACCTACATTGTTACGTTATTGCGGTGCGGCGCGACGCGGCCTGATGCAAATGGCAGTCCTGCACACGCAGGCAGCAGCGCTGCAAGACAGTCATCAAGGTTGCGTTTTGCATGCCATCAACATTTACGCGGCGGCGCGAGCGCTGAACGAAAGTAATATGTCAAAGCAACGCTTGAATAGAGATGCATTCCAGCAAATCCGCAAAACTTGCGGAAGGCGAGGAAGGTGAAAGAAGAATGGTTTTTAATTGCGGCTCGATTGACGATGGTGTGGTGCGGCCGTTGCGCAATTTATGTAGGAATTTTGTTTGGGTTGACGATTAAGGTTGGCAGCTATTATGCGGCAAGCATCACAAAATGGCGCACCCTGGCACACAAACGTCGTTTGTCGCTGGTGATTCAAACGCTAGCAATGAATGAATGAAGGTATGCCAAAGGTGCCACACGATGTTAGATTTGGAGGCAAAACCAAGTTGGTTGACGTTTTCGGCGTGTCGCACCGTTATCGCCATACGCGCCAAATCGGAACCGTACCACGGATTTGTATTCATCGCGCGATGGTATTTCGGTCCCCGGGCCACAGACGCGAAAATCAAACAAAAATTGAATGTGTACCATACGCGGCGGCGCTCTTGAATACCGCAGGTCGAAAAGTAGGCGACGATGTTTGGGTTTCGTGCCGTAGACGGCGAGAAATCGTCACTGAAACATCGCCAGCGGGTCACCGGCAAAATGTGTCAACGCACCGAAAATACGTGCGCACGTATATTAAATATTTATAACTTTTTCGCATCGGCGTTTCCCACTCGCGGAGTCATGCACACGCTTGTCCGACTTCTGGGGCGGTGTGCCACAAGAATATCATAAACAAGCAACATTCGAATGATGACAGCTTCCATTAGCACTATTCAAAAGTATCCAGCGTTCGTCGAATTTCCTGAAAATACCGGCATTACAATAAACTCGTTTTTAACGAAGTAATCAACCGTCGAATAAATGCAAAACGCATCGATCAATGCGAAACATATCAGACCTCGCCAGGAAATACAAAGCGTTACTAAACAACAACTAAACATTGTTTTGCCTCGCCGTCAGCGACAGTTTTATTTATATCCATAAATATTATATCATGACAATGTCATTCGTATTGCACAAACAAGCATGAAGTATCCATCGTTGATGGTACATGTTGCCATATGATATGCGTTCAATGCCGCATGCGACTGCAGCTGAATGTCAATGTTAATGTTTTTAAAGTGTCGTGTTGTCAAAAACTTGATTGTTATGACAGCGAAATCAACGACAATGGGCGTTAATCGTTTGCGGCGTGCATAATTTTGCCAGAGATTACCGCTGTACGATTGCGAATCTTCAGCCAGATTGCACGATATTCTCGCGATTTGCGAAAATCCTGTGCGAACAATACGAGTGAAAGTAGCTACACTCATCATACATTCATTGCACTCGTTTCGAATTTTTCCGTGGAATTATGCGCGATACAAAACGACCTGTTGTGGGCTGTGGAAACGTTCCGGTGGCCACATGCAGGTGCTTCAGACGGTCGTGCCTCCGGCGTAAAGGTACCACCAAGACAGGTGGTACCCCTTGTAAAACGCCGAAACGCCGAACATAGTGCCGAACATCTCGACTTGTAGTAACACGAATAAATTAATTACAAATGCGGATTTTAAACCTTGCCAGCGAAACGAAAGCAAAACAATGTGCTATTGTTTTGATCATTGAATGCAATAGTAACACAATTATGGCGCATTTTGTCATCAACAAGAACGATGCCCAAAATTAATAAGTGGATATTTTGAGCATGCATGACTTCTGAAGTTTGATTTTTTTTTCAATTAGAAAGAATCATTAGGTCGTTCTCGGAGCGCTGGTCTTCATTCTTCTGCGATGGCGTCGTCGTTGTGCTAATGATTGCCATTAATTGTTAATTAAGCGTCTAGACGCGATGTTTTTCCCGGTGGAGTGGATTGGGAAAGCGCTTTTGGGCTGGGAAAGCTAACTGTATGCAGGAAACTGTCTCGCTGCCGCATGGCAGGCGTCTATGGTGATTGGAACGAGCGCACGCCTTTCGACCTGCTGGATTTGCAACTGCAAAGAACCGGACAAGACACACACACACACACACAGCAGCATCGATGCAGCGCTGCACTCGCATTACGCACGATTAAATCGCCACGCTATTACGTAAACACACTGGAATGCAGATGGAATGTGTGGAAATTACGCGTACATCGCATATGCACGACCTCCATGCGCTCGCGCGCGAATGACGCGTAAACCACTCTTTCCATCTTCTCATCATCTACCTTCCCATCCAACAAGGAGGCACTGCGTTCTCACAACCACTGTCTGCACGTACAGAAGGGCACCCTCAGACCATGCATATACATAAGTAACTGTTACTTATAGTAAGAAACGAGACAAATCGCTTACCACTGCGCCTGATCGCACCGCATTGAAGTCACTTACGTCGTCGCACGCAGGGCGCCTTAAGTCATATTTGCGCGCACGACTGTTGAACACACCAGGATGACGCACAAACTATATACACTCTTTGCTGGTCCTGTGCTCGCCTGTGAGCCTGTGGGCTGTGATGTGCTAATAGACGTAGGGGTCGCGCAATCGAATGCAAACGCACATAATTTCGCGCTCGCGCCGCGAACGCGTAACGAGAGAGCCCGCCTGTCGACGCTGGCAGTTTTCTGGTAAAGCGTGCGGACGACGCGCCGCCGGAGAAACCAGCTGCGAAGGTGCGCGATGACTGAGGTGAGTCGCGGCAGCAAACAACGCGCCGAGGCGAGGCCAGGTAGGCTGGGTACCGTTAGGCAGCGGGTATGCGGCTCCGTCGTCGTCATCGAACGCGCGCGTCGTCGTCCCCGCCGCCATCTCGCCGACCGGTAACCCGGGTGTGCGTGCCGACGATTTCGGCGACGGCGACGGCGACGACGGCGTATTACGCTGCTTGCCTATAGCCAATATCAAAAGTGGACGCATTCCGTGCGGATTCTGTGCGGTCGACGTGTGTGCATTCTGCGTCAATCATCACTTGCATCACTTTTACTCCCATGCAGGCGTCGCGTGCGATTGCAGCAACATGCGCGTTTTGCAATTGCCAGGGCGTTATTGTTCCGAGAACATTTGCAATCTTTCATATTGGTGCAATCATGTTTATTTGCACAGATTGCTCTGTACGAACGGAAATCTCAGGTCTTTCTTTTAAGAGGAGAATCCTTGACTTTTTTTCTTTTGTCGCATATTATCCGAAGGCATTTAGCAGAGGAAAAGAAGCAGAATTGCGTAAATTCGTGTGTGACAGGATAGGTTCCAAAATTGGACGCCAAATTCTTCCTATTTTCCAAACTCAACATGAAGGATGTACTTGCGCCCCTTGAAAATTCACAATTTTTTTTATTGCACTTTCTTAAGTAAAACTAGTTGATCCGGTTCGAAGAACCTTGAAAATTGTTGGGTTCCTTGTAAAGACCATGCAGATTAACCCTCATTTGAAAGGATTATGCTAGGTATATTTGCTTCTACAGGCGTCGGTGCTACCAAGAGAGTTTGAAGACAGTATCTAGATTCTTGAGAATAGTTAGGTGAATTATGGCACTGGTTTGTTACGGATGCATACATGATGGACTTTATTCTTAGAAAATGTTTGAATATAATTGCACCTTGAGTGTTCGGTGGCTGAAACCGTGTTGATGTGGAAGTGTTCAGAATCTTAAACCTAACCTCTCTCTCTCTCTCTCTCTTCCAAAGTAGCGCTCACCCTTTGATCGGCCTAGCTGTTGTGCTAAAACATATCAGCTCCCTCACTGCCCCCCTAAAACGTGGGACGACAGTCAAACGATCATACCAAGTGTCGCTTCGTTGCGTCGCACAAAACCAATCCTCGCACCATGCTTACGTGTTTGACTGTTTATTTTCACTAATTGTAAGTGGGCGATAGTTCACAAAATGAAAAATGTACAACACATGAAATATTTTAACCTAAAATAAATAAACATAAGTCCTCGAAATATAAAAGCACTTGAGTCAGGGTCGAACAGGTACTATTTCGTTTTTTGTAAACCTATAAATCCCCTGATATCCCATTATTGGTAGTTACTGCTACTACTAACTTGCTCGTCCATCCAACAGTGCCCATGAAACTCCACTAGTTTATAACTGCTTCTGTCTTTGTCCAGAATTAGTTAGTTCTTCTTAACATGGGGACACGGCACAAATCTATCAATTCACTTAATAGAAACACAAATGAACGCTTATCCTTTAAAACCCTCTTTCAACAGTCCGGTTGATTCTCAGAAGCCACACCCACATCTGCCAGTTGTTAAGAGTTAATCATCGGTAAACATCGATGATACATGTATGTTGAGCACATAACAAAGTTTTCCCTGTTCCCAGCACAAATTGTACTCCCTCTCTTCGAGCCTGAGGGTAAGTCATTTGTCTTAACATAATTGAATTGAATTATTGAATTTTCTGCGTCACCTTTGTTGACCTAACTTGTGTTTCTTGTCTTTACCTCAGTTATCACCCTAAACATTGATTGACAGAAATCCTCTTCTCCCCAACACTGCAGACAAAATTATTTTACCAGTGCTATTCGGAAATATGATCCTTGCAACACAGTCTTCAATTCCTGCTTCATCTATAGAAGTTGCTTTATATTAACTTCTGAAGTACCTTTATTGTGACTTCACCATCACACACCGCCACTTCACCGCCACAGTGTTACGACTGGGTGCGGTTCACAACACTCGTATTTATTTATATGAACTAGTTACCATTACCATATCCGATTATTCAGTGGACTTACTTCAGATCATTCCTTGTCCCCTTTTTGATATTTAGTGGTCCTTGGTAACTAGGCCCTCTCTCATGGTCTATAAGAGTGAAGCATTTTGATAATAATCGGCATTCACCACTGGGACACGAACCCCGACCGACTGCGTGGTAGGCCGAAGCTCTACCAACTATTCATTGTCCTTATACTAACTTTTTTGATAGTGCTACCCCGTTTATGCCCGACCGAAGTTTCAGCTGACTTCAGAGTTTACTAGATCATTCCTATTGAGAAACTGTCAAACATGACTTACAAAGAAATGCATAGCTATAGCAACAAATAAATAAATCAACTAGTGCAGTCATCACCCAACACTCTATACTCATACATTTAAATATGGCCTTTACTACCCCACCGACCGGTTTCGTAACGAGATCGTGTCGTATCTTTGCCGAGGACTGCACGGCGGAACATAGGCGCCTTGCCGAGCCGAAAGCTACGACGCGAACCGTCTTGGAAGCCACGCTTCGATTAGCAAACACTCAACACGTGCAGCTAGTGACCGAGGAGAGCGTGCACAATACTGACGAAGATGACGAGTGGCGCATTTACCCCGACGACAAGCACAACCAAGGCCCCATTAAACTGCCGAAGGAGACGCGCATGTCAGTATCGCGTACTCATACAAACCAAATTCCATCCGCGGACACGCGCCTCAGGAGCCTTATGCATCGGTGTGCGACAACGTCGAATATTTCCAGCCCGAAGACGATCGCGCCGCGCACTATGAGTCTGCAGCAGTGCCGACCCATGAAGGCATGCACCCCAACGCAGGCAAAGATACCCCATTGTAATTTGCCCTGCCCCATGAACATCCTCTGCAATCGGGGGATACACATCGGCGATTGTGATACCAACGTTCAGAAGAAGGTGCTGCCTAATAAGAAGTGTCTTCGTCACACTATGCACTGCATGTGAAAACACTACCCTGTACGAGACAAAATTGGTATTTGTGTTTTATTTGATGCCTGCAAAAATACAGATTTTTTAAACAAATTTAGTTTCATTCTTGTAACTGTTCCGATACTTTATTCCACTATTTGTGGTAACGTTTCATTTATTCCATGTATTTTTCTGCGATGGTGTTCCGACACCTCTTATATTTTTTTCATGGTAGTATTCCTTGTGTGAACGTGGCTACAGAAGATGAGCTCGTCCGCACTGGAGGCACTGCTTCACTTTGGATGTTGGTAACGCTGTGTCTATGGCGGTGGAGTAGTAAAGGCTTAAAAGGCAAGATGTCTGGCAGGGCAACTCAAAACAGCGTTGAGTTTACTACTGGTTTATTTGAGATCTTACACGGTATTTATACAGAAAATATGTGGCGGGGCAAGGGTGGTCGAAGGTGGTGGGTCGTAGAGGATGTAAAGGTAAGATAAATTCATTAAGGCTGCCGGGACGTCAGAGGCGGAGAAATTCCGGATGACGAGGATCTAGGAATGGACGTGACGGTTGGAGGGAATAGTTTGGTTTTATGGGGGTGGGAGTTTTAGCAGGTCTTGGAATGGATCATGGAACGGACGTCATCGGTGAATGTCTTGAGGTTTATGGGAGCAATGTAGAAGTGGGCTGCTGGGGCTTTGAGAACGAAGGGACCGGTACCTGGGTGAAGATATACACGATCATAGAAATAGAAAATTGTACAAATATAAATATAATAATAATGTGCCCTGTTATTATTTATATATTAACACATCAACAACGTGCATTTAAGATTTACCGCAATGTCTTTACGATTGCCAGCACTTTCAAGTTGATCCTGTTTTAATTGTATCACAATAGTTCTGGCTAAGCACGGCACGTGCCAGGGCTCGAAGCGGCGAGAAAGGTGCTAAAATCGCAGGTCCTTCGACGTCTTTCGAGAACGTTCTAGAATCTTTGGTTGCGCGCGAGTTGCCTGCGTCACCCAGTAGCGGGAGATTTGGTTCGCATGGTAAACGCGCTAAGTAGATTAGGTCTAGAAAAATTCGGATGACCCATGTAATGTATTCGGCGCATAGCCGTAGGGTAGTTGGCAGTCCGCGACATGTCGGCTGAAGTCAAGTTGGTCAAGGAGATTCTAGACCAAAGACGGTCGTGGTGTCGACTACCCAGGATTAATAAAAAATATATAGGTCATTTAAACGATATAATTCTGCACTTTATATTTATTTGTACATCAAACAATTTAAAAAAATAATTTTAATTCGGTTTGCAGATGTATATTCTCCAAATAATGTGAAAAATTGCATTGAGCAATATGCAATAACTCAACATCGAATTTTTGTTAAGTCTGCCGATTCCAACTTGTTCTCAGAGGAAAATATTTAATCACCACGCCATGTATTTAGTTGTGTGTGCAGGACACCTCTGGCCATTCCGATTGGAATATTCTGTCATCATCATGTCACAAAGACTGCTTGTTATGGTGCCTGTCAGCGTTCTTGCTTTTCAATCGCAAAAACATGAGATAGTAGAGCACAACGAACAACACCAGGGATGTTGGGCTCTTCTTCAGCACATCTTTCTTCGACATGATTCGTTTCAGATGCGCGAAAAATATAGATAGATCACGAACGATTTCCACAAACGCAAACCGAAAATGTCTACTGCCCCGAAAACGTACTATACAGTAGTGACGAAAATGCTGGTACAAATGTCAACAGCTAAACAGTTTCGAAAAATTTAAGTCACAGCCATCCCGAGAATCTCAGCTCGATTAAAGTTTATTAAATGAAGGCAATACCACAAAACCATGACAACGTCTTAACTTAAGATAGTTTCTGAATTGTTGTGAACAAATAATAATCGCGGGTTTCCCGTAAATAAATATCCCTGAAATGAAATTTCCTTGCGGTGTAACTATGAGATTGATTAAGGCGTCATGATTTCCTGTTTCACGCGTGTTTCTCCGAGATCATGCTCATCGCTGACACTGGCGCTTTTTCGTCGTGCGCTTTGCTTCGGCGAGGGTGTCACCGGCTCTTGTTTCACGCGCACTACGTCCGCGTCGTGAGAATCGCCACCGCTTCCGCTCTTCTTCCGTTTGCGTTCACTGTGCGGCGGTGTGCCCTGCTCGTGGTCGCTACCACCGCCACCAACACTGCGGCTCTTCTTGCGCTTGTGCTCAGTCTTCGGGCAGCCCTTGTAGTAGTCGTTCAGCTGCTGCCAGCGCTGCTCCCACAGACGCTTCTGCCGCTCCGCGATGTCCGCATGTTTGGTGACGAATTCGGTGTCCTCGGGCAGCAGCAATTGCCAGCCCTTATTGTGCCGCAGACGTGCGACTCCCGTGAAGATCTCCTTCACTTCCTCGACGGGTAGACGAATGATTTGGCTTACTTTCCGCCGCTCCACGTAGTCTTGTTTTGTGAATTGGTATAGCTGCAGAAATTGGAAAGTGGTTTTATAAATACATGCTTTTAGATACAAGAATAACTGCAATAAACACATCTAACTGCAATATTAAATGTATTTATTTAGTTATACGTAGAGAAATAAGTGGAAATAAAATAATATTATAAAGATATTACAATATAGTAATGTATAAATATGTGCTTACGACATAATCCCGTGCTTTGCACATTTGTTCCGCTGAAACACCGCTGACCGCTGAGAAGCTGTTCTGAGGATAGAGAACCTCGGACTTGGCGACCCAATTACCCCGGACGAGGACAGCGACTTGTGGGAGGTTTTTGATGACTGCCTCATGTGAGACGCCCTGGCCAGAGGCAAGCAGGAGCATCAATTGTTGAAACTGGATCATTTTTGCTAAGAAAGAGGAAACAAAAATAAATAATATATGAATATAATTAATAAATAAATACTGAATAAGAAGTCTTATATCATAATTCTAGTAAATATATTCACAAAAGGCCAACTACTCAACTGTTTAACCCATTTTTTTAGTAGATGGCTTGCCAGCAATCGACCGAAGAGCATTCTGTGCGAGATCATTATATGTATGCAAAATCTGCTATATTCGGAAAGTTGCGGGATCAACCATTGTTTCAGTTATTAACAGAATTACCGTATATGACAAGTAAATACGATACTGCAATCAGGATTATTGACTAACGGCTCAAAAAAAAACGCGAAAAACCCCATTAATACAAACTATTTCAATATATGAACAACACGTACAAACATTTGCATTCCAAGCGAATGTGGACAATGCGTGAACGCCCCAGATTGAAAAAAAAACGACCGTTTAGCGCCACAATCAATTCGCTTCCGAGCGGCCTTTTTGCAATTTTCGAATAGTATTTTTGCTCAAGATTTTGCATACTAAATATGAAGCTATGAAGAAGATGAAACAAATGTTAAAATGATTCCGACCTCTGCTATATTCTCATAGTATCAAGCTTATTTCATTCCATTTACGTTAAAACTGCTTTCTACTGCTGTTATTAATATAAGCTGTTATAGGAAAATTTGAATAGGGGGTTTTCACCGATATTGTTCGATTGGCAAATAAGGGTAAAAAAACCTGTATTCAAATTTATAGGTATGAAATTCTATAGGTATGAAAAATCTTGAGCAAAAGTATTCCTCGAAAATTGATCACAGCGAGCTGACCGCGCGCAAGACCGTAAGATTTTCAAACAAATTGACTTGTTAAAAGAGGTCCATATAAGTAAGAACTGGGATTAAATCATGAACAAGTAAAACAATAATTAGACATAGCCTAAATTATCACACGGATGCGTTGAATGCAATAACCAACGCATGACCGTAATTAAACATGCAACTTACTGTCTTTCAATAATAGTCGACATTGTTCTTTAACAGGCAGGGAACGTAGCGAATGAAGCGAAACAATATGCGATGGCAAGTCCGGCTTGATCACAGCCTGTTTCTGATCCTCTGGCACGAGCAACTTCATATACTCAGCCTTGCTGATCAAAGAAAGCTGGCCAGTCTCTTCAGTGTTCTCGCAAAACAGTTTATGCACTAAATAGTCATAGTCTCTATAGCGATTCGTGCGCCATTTGCACTCCTGCCACTTTTCCGACTCCAGTCGCTCCATGAGCTGCTGATACGTCAACTCCTTACCCCATAAATCGTTTTCGCCTTCAGCGCGACCGAATTTCACCGTAACCGCACGTGCACGCGGTCCAGGCTCGGCCACGTCGTCCTCCTCCACAGCATTCTTCTTCTGCCGCATACATCTATCAATGAATTTCAGACACGGTCGCAGTTGAATATAGCCCTCCAACGGCGTGAGGTGAAACTCACGTCCGTTGAAGACGCCCACAGCGTAGGTGTCCAAATCATTCAACACCTTGGTGGATTTGTAGACGATTTTGTTGAAGACGTTCGTCGGATCCCAGGCGAGCGCCTCGTCTTTCTTGCGCTTGCTCTTCGCATCCTTAGCGTCGCGATCCGCACTCTGGATGAGCTTGGCGAGGTCCTCAGCGCGTATCTGATCGAAGTTGTTCGACTGTGCGTCGATGCCAACGTCCAGCTTGACGACCTTGTTCAACGGCTTAAAGTTCGCCTTCTCGATGTTGATACGCGCCGTGCCCTTTGGCAGCAGCGGATACTGGAAGATGTACAGCTGTTTGTGCATGCGCTTCGAAAGGTACACGGGGATCTAGAATAGAATGGCACGGCCACAGTTAGGAGAGCACATGTGAGTTAACCTCAAAATCGCTACGTACCTCCTCGACGATGGGGTCGTCGCCATCTTCGCCGGTGTGGCCGCTGTCAGAGGAGAGACCGTTGCGTACCTTGCTCTCCACCATCACAGCTGATACGCGTTCACGTTTCACAGTGACACTGTTTACGCTCATGACGTTCTCGCAACCAGTGTTGTCCAGAAACTACAGACCATCGTCGCCGAATAACTAGGTACTTTGTGCTGGCTTGTAAACATGCGATGTGTATATTTGGTTGCCTGTAGTCCCACTATGTTTCTACAAAAACGTTAAACGAGGTAAAATTCTTGCTAAATAAGATTTGAGTACTTAAAAATATTTATAAAAATATAGCGAATTCAGTTTGTTTATATTGCTATTCAATAACAATAAATGTAAGGAAATAAACCGATTGGTATAAAATAGGCCGCAGTTAAAAGCAGACACGTCTTTAAAAATGTTCAATTTAATTTACCTTTCGATTTACCCTAATTTACCCTTAATTTCTGCGACGTTTGTCATGGGCGTGGGCTGGGTCGACCTGGCTTAGTAACGAATATAATTCTAAAGATATGAATTATTGCCTATTTCAGAGAACGTAAATATATGACCCGCGGGTCAGCATGTGACCCACTTATTAATTTTGAGTGGCCCACCTTAATTGCAATAAATACCACCATATGAGAAATGACGGAGGTGCTTTTGAGGACCCATAATAATATATACACACGCTTTGGAGAGACTTATCTAATAGTCGTCGACGTTCATCTCGATGTCACTATTGTAATTGGACGTTGCTCACTCCGTCAAATGATATCTTGTAGTGATACTTGACTGATATTATCGAATCAATATTGCCAATGTTCCTAAAATAACAAATTTGATTCCTGACGTTTGGTTGACTGACTTCCATTTTTACTGCCGTAAGTTTTGAAAGAGTTGGTACCATTTTCCACATATTCATCCTGTTATGAGATTTACTCTGGTAGGAAATTTTGGGCATATAATTCAAGATATAATTTTCAGGACCAGTAAATTTTGTTTTCTCAAACAGAACTTTCAGTATCAGGCAGTAGTTGGGTGCACCCACGTTGACACTGGTATCGGAACCGGTAATTTTAAGATTTGTTAATTTTATTTTTATGTATCAAGCACATATGATATGATCTGTGATTAAGCAGTGCGCTGCCGGTGCAGGCGTGAAAACCGAAACTTTCACGAAAACCCGTATTAAACTGGGTTTAACCCGAAACTGGAACTATAGTAACCCGCGTTACCCGTAATCATCGGGTACCTTTGACATGCCATCTATGGATCGCAATAGCGGTAGCAATTAATCGCCATTGTTTTAATATCAACCAGCTCTCGCGCACTCCCGTCGATTTCGGTTTTACAAGTAGAACTTTCAGTATCAAGCAGTAGTCGGGCACACCCGCGTTGATTTTTGTTTGAGAAATGTAACTTTTAGTATTAAGTAGTGCAGGGCTCTCACGTCGATTTCGGTTTTAAAGGCAGAACTTTCAATATCAAGGTAGTAGTGGGGCGCAACCGCGTTGATTTCGGTTTGAGAAATAGAACTTTTAGTATCAATTCGGTTTTATTGTTAGAAACAACACACTCAGTATCAACAAGCTATTACTTTAAATTACAAAATATATGTATCTTATTTTTCATATCATAAGCTTACTGACTTAGTCTTAAACGTAATTATAATAGGATTTTTAAAATTAATCCTGGGCGGTCAACGCCACTAGCACTGCAACCAACTTTGATCTATTGTGCATGGACCAATAACGGAGATAACGTTTGAAATGGCTAGAATATCTTTGACCGTCTTCCATTTGAATTCAGCAAGGCTTAGCAGCTCGCTGCCTACCAGAGAAAGTATTTCCGGTGCTCGGTTGTCTCCACCTCCGACTTACATAATCTGCAATTTGTACGGTCGCCTTTGCCAATATTGGCTAGGGGGTACAAGACCTCGGCCATATCTATCAGAAGGCTAACAAGTAGCCTAATATCGCTTTTCTTCAGCTTTATAATTTCTTGGGCTCTTTTGTGTGATTACCAGCCTCTTGGCCTGCCTAGGGCCCTCTTTGTCCCTCCAAGCGGTCTCGTGTCTAGCACGATACCAATTCTTGATCCATTCCTTCACTGTGGACGTTGATAGTCCACAGGTTGGTTCAGGGCCATGCAGGGTGGTTTCTGCTGCCTTCTTGCCAAGCATATCCGCCTTAGAATTGCCTGCAATATCGTGGTGTGCAGGCACCCACTGTATCGTGAGTTTTTTGCCTCGCCCCAACTTCTTGAGAACATTTTTGCTGTTCCAAGTTGCCCTTGACTTAAACTGCTCATCACGAAGAGCCGTTAGTGCCGCTTCACAGTCTGTCATGATATAGATGCGTTTTTTTTATATATCATCCAGAAATTTATGGAAATCTGACCAAAGGTCAATGTCACTCAATACATGCTATAAACTCTTCTTGGAGTTCACTGTTTTGGTTAGTGTAGGCGCCCATCAACGGGCGAGGGAAAGATGAGTCTCTTTCATTATTCCTGATGGGAATTCGTCCTTCAGTCGCAGATGGTCTTGACGAGTTTCAGAGTCGAATTCGTGATCTGATATGTACAATCTTTTTCATAGCATGACATTGCTGGTGGTTCCATATCGTCTGGGTATACCTGATGTTTATTCGTCATTAGTGAGGAATTCCGCTAAGAGTTTTGAAAAATATTTTCTCCTCAGATGTTCAAACGTGGCTTCACTGATGCCTGAGAGCTGCGTCTGAGTAGAGCCTCCTGCAATATTTGAAAAACGGATACCTTCCTTAACAGAAGCAGCTTCTACCATCCTCCTTCTTTTCTCAGCCATCTCAGCTTTCTTGGCCATTAGATGCGTTTACCCTTGCAGAGCTTTTTAAGGCACTGCTGGGCACATGCCTATATAGCCATAATTTCTACTTGAATTATGGAGGGGGCTTTACCAACGGCAATGGATTCGTTCCAATTTGGCCCGTGAATTCCAATGCCGTGGTTTACCCCCTTTATAATAGTTATCGATGTATCCAATTATGAAAATCATGATTAAACAATCTGAATATATTTAGTTATACTTCAGTCGGGTGGTCAAAAGCACACCTGCCTTTTTAAAACTTTTTTAAAAAGTTTGATCAACAGAACCCTTCGGTTATATCTGATAACCTATACCCTAAAAAATTATTTAAAAAAATTACGCATGTAGTAAATATTTTCATCTTTTCATATGTTTCCTTCCTATGAACACAAACAAACGAATGTTTATAATCCTACGCAGTTATATTCAAACATAATTGCTCTAAAAATATCTGTCGTACACCAATTATTTTACGTGTGAATGAAAAATAACTTGTGAAAGTTAACAGAAATAAACTGAAATTTTTGGCATTCGTTTGTTGTTTTTCCCGTATCAATATAAATTTAAGATCATGAGATACTAGGAATTATTTTCAAGGTGATAACAAAGCGGAAGGAAACAGCGCGGAATGGACGCCTACCTACCATCAACTACGGGGAGACGTCAAATTGAAGGTACCTAGAGAGTGAAGGAGGAAAACGCCGGGCAGAAGGAGTTCGGAGTAAGGATAGGGAGTGAAAGAGCAAACGAAGTTTAGCGGCTTTGATAATTTTTTGTTGAAATGGTATTTATTTAATCAATTTTTGTTTGATAGTATTTAGTATGTTAAGTTTTACTTGTTACTTATAATAATAGTAATGTGCCAATAAAGATTGTCTACCAGGAATTATTCACTATTCCTTCTGCTTCCATTATATTATGCGCATTTACGAAATTATTTCATTTTCAATGTATACATTTTAGTATTAACAGTTATTTGAAAATTCAGGGTTAACTTACGTACATGTTTTTTAACACTAGACACTTAGTAAAATAAATATTAATATTGAGGAGTGTGATTAGACATGACCCTGTTGTTTTCCGAGCGTCATTTGCAAAGCAAATGCCTTGGATTTTTCTTCACTTTATGTAATTGTGTTTTTCGGTCTAGAAATTAATAAATTTCGTAAACTACTTTAATGTATACATAACACAGTCATAAAGTGAAATTTGCAAACGTTGCGACGAATTAATAGCCTTGTAAAATTGTATGTAATAAGAAATAAAACTTGCAGAACTTTTATCATACGAGTCTGTGATTTAATATGTATATTTATATTTATAAATAGATATGATCATCAGAAAACCGCGGAAATGAATCTACAATATTGTATAACAGTATTATGTAATATTTTCCACAAACTCATGAAATATCAAATATCTACAATCGTTTGTTTGTTTGGTGTCGATTGTTGTTCTTTTTTTCAAGGCAAACTGATTTAGGCACATATTTAATACTCCAAAATATGACATTTTGTCTATATAAGCTCTCGGCAACATATGACCCGCGGGTCAGTGAGTTACCCACTTAAGTTGCTGAAAAATGGCCCATATGAAACTTCTTGGAAAAGTCGAGAGTGCTTTTGACGACACAATAATATAAAATATAATATTACAAACCACTGTCCACGAAGTCCTATATAT
>WSZQ02007778.1:24320-36664 GCA_019419845.2 Weissflogia rhopalogaster | reverse complement strand
AAACCATACTGAATGTATCAGGAGTAAACTTCAAGTACCAGGAGTAAATACACCAACATTCTTTTAGAGCACTTAAACTCACAAAAAGTAAAGATACGAGAACTTTAATCAATATGAAATATACATGAAATACAAATGGAACAGAAAAAAAAATGTAATCACCCTGTATAGAAAGCAATATATTAACCTTATTAAATTTCTGTTAAACTCACAGAGCTCAAAGTCAAAAACTAATTTACTTTTTTTTTTACTCTCCTCCAACTTTGGGGACTTTTCTTTTTCGGTTTTTGTGTGTGCCCCTTTTTTCCGGAATTACACACGCACGTATGCTGCGCGTTCATCGACTTTTCGCTCTTTTTTCGACTTCGTCTTCGGGACGGCTACAGGACTCGAAAACCGAGGAGGTGTCGAACGTCGAGAGGGCTCAAGGCGGAGGACGTGATGCGTCGGGCCGGGTTTTAGGACGCGCCTCCTCCGCTGGCAGTGCACGTTTTTGTTAATGAGTTTTCGGTACGGTTTTCTGGTCGCCCCCCTCTCGACCCCTCGATCACCCGACCTGGAATCCTCAACCTCGGCCGCGCCGCTCGAAATTGAAACACAACTAACGAGAGAATCAGAAGGAATGTGCCGGCCGGACAGGGGCGCAGACGAGCGCACACGCCCGCCAGCTGAAACTTTTCATTATCTTTTTCACGGATAAAAGGGACTAAAGCACGACGTCGACGACGACGATGTCGACGGCGTCGGTTGGGACAGCGATGGCAGAACGCCACATTGCACGACAAGGTCGAAGATGCTTGCTGGAGGCGGCGGCACGAACTCTTCGTGCCACAATCGAAGTACAGCGACAGTGCCTAGGAAGAGGTGGCAGGGAGCAAGGAGGTAGCAGCTATCTGGGTTAATATCATTTAATAATGAACAGCTCAGCGTTTTCTTTTTACTTTTCCATAAGTTTCCTTTGGTTAAACATGATAATCGCATTCCTAAACTTGAAAATTGGTTATATTTTAAGTTAAATTAAATTAAATCGATAGTAACAGGAGCACAGATATTATCAGGAGCACAGGGTTATCTCAAAAGTAAAAGAAGTTAAAAAATAAGAATTTTATTCGAAGAAAATGAAAGTATAAAATATATAATAAATGTTTGTATCAGGAGCAAAAATATTGTATCAGGAGTAAATATTAATATAAGAATGCTTAAATTTAATTTAGACATTTCTATGATTAAAATTATTTATTTATTTAATCACATGTAATCTTCAGTATCAATTTCCATAAGTAAGAAGCAAAGAAATTTAGGAGGTAGCAGAAAATGAGGAGGTAGTACGGAACGAGGAGGTGGCAGAAAAAGAGGTGGTAGCAGAAAAAGAGGTGGTAGCTAATGGCTTAATTTCATTTTGCAATAAAAAGCCCATCGTTTCCTCCTTTACTTTTACATTTTCCTGACTTCTGTTATAATTACTCCTGATAACAAATAAATGAACCTACTGTCCATCTACTTTTATATTATTACTACCGTATACCAGCAACATTCACTCCAATAAATTACGTCTATAATATTACTCCTGATACTTTATTCCTCCTATTATTTTTCCATTTCCCTTTTAATCCTCGCTTGAAGTGAGACGTTGCAAGAAGAATAAGGGAACAATGAGAACCCAATTAGTGGTAAAATACAAGAAAACATTAATTCTAATTAAATGAAGAGGATGACAGGAGCGAAATTACTCCTGATACTTCATGCATGATCCACTGTTATTTCGGCTGGTCTCGCAGGTGAATCGGGATGAGGATGAAATAAACCTAGGGACGGGATAAGTAGCTGGGGTCGGAAAATAAGATGAGGGGAGAAGACAAAACGCTACAAAACTGACGATGCAAGAAATGGAGGAAGCGAATGTATTATAAATTACATACTCATACACCACCTATTACATTTACTCCTGATCCTTTGACTTTAATTTGAATATCATGCAAGTAACAAAACACCAATTTGGTGTGTATATGTGCGAGTGATATAATGGACATAACATTTCCTGATATTATTTGTATTTCTTTGCTTTAGGTACTTTGTAACAAGAGCTCCTGATACATTATATTTTAGAAAATAAAAACGGGGGAATATCTATTTTATTTCCAATATATTCTTCTGGGAATTGTATATTCCAGGTAATAGAACAGGAGCGCATGTGTTTATTCATGCGCTCCTGATCCAGCTGATTCTTGTGTGCTCCTGATACCTTTAATTTTGATACTAAAAATTGCAGGAGTTCTGGGGATGAAAATGATTGCAAATGTCTTTTAATTAAAATATCAAAAATTTGCTAAAGCCGAAAATGAACCAATCTACTTGGAATAACGTATCAGGAGTGAGACTTTTGAAGTAAAACATCAAATGTATCGAACTACCATGAATCACTCATTTCTTCTGTCTATCTACCTCCTCATCTATTTATATCACAAAATGTTTAAAGCAGATCTCATTTACTAGAATGGAGTATCAGGAATAAAAGTCAAGTTAAATAGCAGGAGTAACAAGGCTTTACGCATTTGCCCCTAAAATAAAGTGTCAGGAGTAAAAAATACCAAATTATCAGAAATTTGGAATTTCTGTTGAGCTCTCCTCACCTCGTCATATATTTATGCCTCAGCAAATTTAAAACTGACCTCCTTTTATAGTGTAAAGTAACAGGAGTGAACCAAAACATGAATAACAGGAGTAACAAAACTAAAGTAATTTTTCGTATAAATGTATCAGGAGTATAATTACCCCTGAATAAAATAAACCCAAATACCAAAATATCAGGAGTAATTCAGTAATACTAAATTTCTATCTCCTCGCATGTTTGATAATCAATCAAAAATGTTTGTAACCTATATGAAATTTTATTTTCTGCTCATACCAACCAACTTGATGTAAAGTATCAGGAGTAAAATTTCCCACAAGTAAAACACCTAAAATACCAAACTATCAGAAATGTGTAATTTCTATTGAGGATCTACCTCCTCATATATTTCAGTTTCAGAAAATATTTTTAAAAATGACCTCTTTTTATAGTGTAAAGTATCAGGAGTAAATCAAAATAAGAATAACAGGAATAAAAAAACTAAAATAATATTTCATAGAAACGTATCAGTAGTAAAATCGCCCTAAACTAAATGAATTCAAGAACCACAGTATCAGGAGTAATTTAATAAAACTTAATTTCTACCTCCTCGCATATTTCATGATCTATCATAAATGTCTATGACCTACCTAAATTATGTTTGTATGCATACTCATCGAGTTGATGTAAAGTATCAGGAGCAAAATCGCCCTTACACTAAATGGACTCTAATACCAAAGTATCAGGAGTAATTTAATAAAACTTGGTTTCTACCTCCTCGCATGTTTGATAATCAACCAAAAATGTTTGTAACCTACATGCAATTTTATATTCTGCTCATATCCATCATCTTGAAGTAAAGTATCAGGAGTAAAATTTCACTCGAGTAAAACACCAAAATTTCCAAACTATGAAAAAATCTAATTTCTTTTGAGCATCTACCTCCTGATATATGCCTCAACAAATTTCTTTAAAACTCACCTCTTATAGTACAAAGTATCAGGAGTAAAACAAAACATAAATAACAAGAGTAACACAACTAAATGAATTTTTCCTATAAGCGTATTAGGAGTAAAATTGTCCCTAAACTAAATGAACTCAAATACCAAAGTATCAGGAGTAATTTAGTAAAACTTAGTTTCTACCTCCTCGCATTGTTTGATGATCCACGAAAAATGCCTGTAGTCTATATGAACTTTTATTTTCCGCTCCAACAAATGATAACTTTAAAAAATTGCACGAAATAAACCCGAGCAGTGAAACGGGGGCACCGTAAACCTCGCCGAAAAGTAGTATCAGGCGGCGAGTAAGTATCAGGAGCATAAAGTAGACGTGTGCGCACGCCAGCAGAAAGTTCGCCGCGAAGTTGATACATCAAGGCGCACATAATCACACGCCAATTTTACAGCTCTCTTGTTTTGATGTTGTCGCAAAGCATTTCCGCGCATTTTTGCATACACACAACCAAAACCACCATCCGCGCCGCACGCTGGTCTCTTCCGCCCGCTTTTCCGGCCTGCATTGCAACGTGTCTCTATCTACCTCCTCGCACATACACTCATACATACCCATAGTACCCATACATACCCATGTATAACAAAGCCAGCACGCCTAATATAAAACTGCAAACTCGCAACAACTTCGTCGAAGACCTGGCTATGGCGCGGCGCGTCGTTGTGCCAGTGGGAAATTTGCGCAATTGTCGACTCGAGCTGCCTCCGGGACTTTTCACTCCTGACGACAGGAAGAGACAGGAATGTTGAATGCGCACATTTATGCCAAGCAACTTTTCGTGTACATGCGTGTGGGATGGGGCGAAGAGGCGAGGAGGTAGCGCGTGCGTGCGCGCCTATTTTCCACCCAGTCACTTCGGAATTGCATTGGCCGTGGATGGGTTGGCGGAAAACCTTTCGCGAGCAGCAAAAGTTGCACCATTCCCGCCAACAATCAACTAGTAATTACGTGTAGCATCAGTAAAGAGACAAACTTTGGTTATTTATATTTCGCAGCTTAGATTGAACGACGGACACACTGTATTTTAATACGTTACAATGCGTATATACATAGTGAAATGCAATCAAAAACTACTCTGGAAGACATAACAGTAACAATTTAATTTTACGAGGAGGTATTTTACATATCTCTAGTGATTTCATTTTTAATGCGGTCCTGTAGGATGTATAACTTTGTCTTATCTAGTGTATCTAATGGAATGGATAGGAAGGGTATCATACGGAGACATTTCAAGAGTTGTGTTTTTTTGGGGTAGAGATTATCAGGAATTCAGAAATTCTAAAAGTCTACTCAGAATCCATGTATTCTATATAAAAAAAATGTTACCATGATATCAAAGTATCAGGAGTAAAGGAAGGAGCTAAAATATTAAGGAGAAGGAATGCTGTATTGGGAAGTATCTTGTTCCCGAAACTCCCGAATTGGAATTAATAAGAGACATTGTCCAGCCAAGTGGCGCAGTGGTATGGTTGATGACTGCCCACGAGGTCCCGGGTTCGATTCTCGGTGGGGATGCATAATAAAGTGAGCTCTTCTTTTTATTAATAGTATTAGCTTCTAATATGACTAATTACATTGAACGAGAATTGAATAGAGCTAATGACCATAGCAGTCGATGCTCGGTAAATCAAACAAAAAAAAGAGACATTCACTTTAAGAAAAGTGTCAGGAGTAAAATCTAACAAGAGATGTAAAGAGACAGCTCTCGACAATAAACGAGGTTTTTTTGAAAAATGGGCTGAGGACTACAAGAAATGGGAGAACCCAATTTTAGGAGCACATTGATGAAGTATCAGGAGTTAAGAAATTCTAGAAAATTAATAAATAACAATAAAGAATCAGGAATAGAAGGAATAGGAGAAAATAATATTTGGCAAGCATGGATGAAGTATCAGGAGTTAAGAAATTCCTATAACTTAAGGAATGCCAGTAAAGTATCAGGAGTAGAACGAATAAGAGAATACAATATTAGGCTAATATCAGTGAGGTATCAGGAGTTAAGAAATCCTTAAATTAGCAAGAACACTCGGAATGAGAAAATTTATTTTGAGTATCAGGAGTAAAATGAGAAGCTAAATTATAGCTTAAATTATAGATATAAGGAATAATAACAGGAGGTATGGAGGTAAAAGTGTAAGTGTAAATGTTGTTAGTATCAGGAGTAAAATATAATAAGAGACGTGAGGAGAGAGCTAACACCACAAAACTAGGAGATTGCAAAACTTTGCAAAATAGAAATACTGGCAAAGTATCAGGAGTAAATGGAATAGAAGACCAGTAAAGTATCAGGAGTAAAAAGAATTGGAGAATTTAACATTAGGGTAGTATCGAAGAGGAGTAACAACAGCAAAAAAATGAAAAAAAAAACATACTAGTTAAATATTCCTTCAGAAAGCCATCAGTTGAAAAGTATCAGGAGTGAATAGCATCAGTATGATTATGAACAAATATCAAGATTTTTATCACCGGAAAATGATGAAGATAGAAAAGTAACAGGAGTAAACCGATGTACATTATATCCTTTAATAAATCTTATTTCTGCTTAATGGGACGGGTATCACCATAGAAGTATCAGGCGTCAAGTATTAGTAATCTTATCAGGAGTTCTTTAAAATCTCCTATCACCAATAGAAAACAAGTAACAGGAGCAAGGAAACCAAACCTAGCGAAAAGATCATGTACAAATGATGTTTTCTTATTTATGAAGTTTTAGGAGTGAATTTCTATCAAATAAAATACCAAATAAAAACTCGAATAAAAACTATCAGAAGCAAATCCTTTAATCTAATCCTTAAATCCTTTAAATTAAGGTCGTAACTATCCCAAGATCTTCCTGAGGCTCCTAAAGTTATCTACGAAATAAACGTTATTAGGAGTCATACAGATTGAGTAATGTATCAGGAGTAAAATACAATAAGAGAAATCTGGAGTCGACACTAATAAGATTAAGATGAATTAGTGAATACGACATTGCGTTGTCTTCGAAGAAGTATCAGGAGCAACAGACTGTAGAAAACGGAATATTCAAAAATTCGTTCGGAAAAGCATCAGTTGGAAAGTATCAGGAGTAAAGACTCTAATCGAAACAAACATATCAGGTTTAAACTTCTCTTCTTGAGAAGTATCAGGAGTAAACTGAAATTGATTTGAAAAATATCAACTGAGAAATAAGAAGGTGCAGGAGTATCAGGAGTAAACGTAACAGGAAAAGTATCTGGGACTTGGTATTATGAAGCCATCAGGAGTTCAGGAGTCTTTAAGATAGGAAAATGAGAAAGTAACAGGCTCAGAGGAAACAAAACCAAGTTAAAACTAAAACTAAGTCAAAAATATCAGGAGCGAATGATGTTTTCTTCTTTAGAAAGTATCAGGAGTACATTTTTTTGTATCAGAAGTAAAATTTTATCAAATAATATAACAAAACCAACCAAACTCAAACAAAAACTGATCTGGATCAGTTTTCCCTAATCAAAAATTTCCAACAATCCCAAGACATTCCCAATCAACATTTGAGTAGTATGACTTAACCCTAATTATAAGTCATATGACTCAAGTCCATACAAATTGTAGATATGCATGTGTTCATGTCGCAAGCAATTCCCAAACACCAGATGAATTTTCCAACCGTCTCATTCCAGTTTACTTCGGGCATGTGCGTTTTCAGTTCGACATGACTTAAGTTTACACTAGCTTAACTTAAGTCTGTTGCACACGCACCGCGCACATGTAATTTGTATATTGTTTCAGTCTGCCCGATAGCGCCGCATTTTATTCTATTCTTATTCGGTTTACTTATGTTGATATACAGAGTGTTTAAATTTGAATAATTAGCTATATGCCTTTTCGAGGAGGTAAAATATTGTGCACTGTGAAATTGTTGCAGTTGTGGTTGCAGGCAAGCAATTTTTTTTCTGATGTCGACCAGTTCGGTAAAGTGAGTGGCGGTCTTGGATTTGGGATGGTTTAAGGGAGATTACCATACGGTTGGCAGCACTGACGTGCGACAGCGGTGACATCTGCGCCCCTGATAACGTAATCCATACGCGTAGCTGATATAAATCATTGACGGACGACGTTGTTTCATTGATTTTCCATGAAATACCCCAAAACTAAGATTTTAGAAAATACAGTTTCCATTCTAATTGTAAGTAGGTTCAAGTTAAGTACAGTTATGTTAAGTAGATGCACTTAAGTAAAGATTAATGGCTTAAATTGCCTCAAAACCTTTTTTTGGAAAATGTATTTTTAAGTAAAGTAGACTTATATAAAGAAATGTGACTTAAGTCATATTATTTGTATTATTGGAACTCAATAAGCCTTATTAATCAATTTATTTTTTTGTATTCTAAAATGTACCAAAGTAAATGTACCTAAGTTAAATAAAGTCGGCTTAAGTTAAGTAATGTAACTTAAGTCGTATTTATTGTTTCATTAAAACCCGATAAACATCTCGAAATGTTGTTTTTAGAAAATGTATTTTTACTTGCGTAAAGTAAAGTGGACTTAAGTTAAGTAATTTGTCTTAAGTCATATTTGTATTAATCAATTTATTAATTCTTGTATCACTAAATGTGTTGAAGTAAACGTACTTAAGTAAATTAAAATCAGCTTAAGTTAAGTATTGTGACTCAAGTCCTATTTTTGAAAAATGTGTTATTACTTACTTAAAGTAAAATGGACTTAAGTTAAGAAATGTGACTTCAGTCATATTTTTTCTACCTTTGAAACTTCAGTATGCAATTTATTTTTGTATCACAAAATGTACCCAAGTAAATGTTCTTAAGTAAAGTAAAATAGACTTAAGTTAAGTAATATGGCTTAAGTCATATTTCTTGTTTCATTAAATCCTAATAAATCTTTCGCAACTATGTTTTGAGAAAATTTATTTTTACTTAAATAAAGTAGTCTTACTTAATTAAAGTTAAGTAATGAGACTTAAATCACACTTTTTGTATCAGTGAAACTCGTTAAGCCTTATTAATAATTTTATTACTTTTGTATCTTAAAATATACCAAAGCAAATGTACCTAAGTTAAGTGCAATAGGCTTAAGTTAAGTAATATGACTTAAGTCATATTTTTTTGTTTCAATAAAACCCAATATACTACTCGAAACTATGTTCTTAGAAAATGTATATTTTTTTCTTAAGTAAAGTAAACTTAAGTAATCTGACTTAAGTCTACTTTACGTAATAACAATATTACTTAAATAAACATAAAATTATCCTGCCTTAACTTTCAATTGAAGCTAACCCTTTCTAATTAAATTGGCCATAAACAATTAAACTATTCTTAAGTCATGTCAACGTATGTCTACTTATTCCGAGAAATTCTCGCAACGTCGCTAATACTTACTAGAAAGTAACCAACTCTATGACAAACAGTGAAAGTCACAAACTAATTGCTAATTAGCAGCTTTCCTACTTGTCTTAGCTTAAAGCGAATTAAAACCATCCTGTAAATCACATAGAAAATAGACTTAAGTCAGATCCGAAAACGTAAACCTCAACCTAAACATAGCCGCTCGAAATAACAACAGAAATAGAAATAGACGCGTATAATAGATACAAATAAACTGACAGACTACACGTGAAACTTGACACTTTGACACATGACTTAACTTGAGACATGTTTTAAGTCAATTAGTGAGACTGTCAATTGTCATTTTCAAAAATTACTAAATCATTGTACAACATTCGAAATGTCGATTAATCAACGCCATCTTGAGAAATTGAAAAGTGGAAATCTGGAAAATGACTTAAGTCACTTTGCCCAAAAGCCTTAAGTAATAAAACTAAAAAAAAAAAAACATCTTGAAGGCGTAATAAAAACGTCAAGTGATTTAACGACTTTGCTTTTATGCTCTAAGTTATCTCCAAGTGGCGCAGCTTTTACTTAAGTTCGATTTTGCTTAGGTTAAGTCAACTTAATGTTTTCGTGCGCGTTATTTTATGTTAGTATAAATTATCTGAACGACCAGGCATAGATTTTGTTTGGTATTGAAATACGCCGTGCTTTAGTTGCTAAAGGTTAAGTAAAGTTTACCGTAGGTAAAAGTCTAAGGAGGAGGATGTGGTTGATGTGACTTAAGCGTGTTGACTGATAATGGGAAGTGTGCGACGTGAAGGTATTGATAGATTTATCACTGTTACATTCTTTCACTCACTCGATAAGCCAGTTTGTGTGAGTTGGGTTGAACATGACTTAAGTCAGTGTGGCACATACTGACTTAAGTCGGGGCGATAGTTGATTTAATTTTGTGATGATTACACTATCGCAGGTGTGAGGTTAAGGTAAACAATTTAATCAAACATTGCATTGATGTATGCTTAGAGTTAAGTCATATGACTTAACTTTTGAAGTTGACAATTTCTGATTTTAATATTTTCATGAAAATGTATAGAAACAATTTTAATTTAAACCTAATGACTTAAGTCGATAAAATTCCACTCACCAATAGATAATTACAAGACTAATTCAGTCCATCATATCATGTACTGATCTGTACTTAAGTCACTATCATATGACTTTAATGCCATTCAGTTATAATTACTCGGATCATTAAATCCTCGATAGATATCTGGTAATGTGAAAGCAAGTGCTTAAAAGTACTTAGCCATAAATTGTAAATATAATATGCCGGCTTAAGTTCAAACCGACTTAGCATTTCACTTAAATTTCCTGGGAAATTAATTCTAAAATTGCCAACACCAAAATGCTAACAAAAACAAAGCTACTCCGCGAGAAAAAGGTTCAAAACATCTATCAATATACAATATGTTCAAACTAATAAAATCGAAAATAGCCTCGACCATATGGTATGTTAAGTGCGTCGTTAAGAAATTCGTGCGTCAAATCAGCGCTGGGCACATTGGCAAACGTGGCGTGCGCAGATTGCCGTTAGCCGCACTTTATTATAACATTTGCAGGCATTAAGGGTCGCATTAAGGTCGTAAACTGTCCGCCACCGTCTTGGCCGCGACGCGTTCCACTACCTTCAGCGGTGTTGGCGATGTTGCCATCTTGAAGTATTCTTGCACCTCTTTCACGTCTTTCTCGGACGCGTTGGGAATTGTTCTTTTATCGTAGCGCTGTAATAATTTCATTGCAACATTGACGAACCTGCAAAAGCATTGTCGTGTTGCAAACGGTGGCATTATTCGACTTAAGATTGCTTCATTTCATTCGCACTCCAAGTATGGCTGAATGTGAGTAACACGTCGATTAGCGATTCGCATGAGAAATTTCGTGGAATTTCTTGAAATTAACATTACCAAACTTTATTCAATCGTAGGTCACTTAATCAACCTTGATACAGTGGAACATAACCCAACTTAACCTAATTTAATCTAATCTAACCCAAACTGACTCAAACTAATCTAATCTATTTCGACCACAGCGAATTCCTACCTAATCTATTTCACCCAAATCTAATTCCAACCTAACCTAATCTATTTCAAACAAACTTAATTCTATCCTAACCTATCTCAATCTAACTTTTTCTATTTCAACTTAACATAACCTAATTCCAACCTAATCTAACCCAAGCCTCACCTATTCCACCCTAACCTATTTTAACGCCACCCAAATCCAACCTAACCTATCTCAACCTATCCAAATCTAATCCATTCTAACGTAACTTAACTTACACCAACCTAATCTAACTTATTACAACAGAACCTTATTCCAACCTAATGTAACCTATTCGAACTTAACCTAACGTATTTTAATCTAACCTATTTCCAACGTATTACAACCTAACCCATTTCAACCTAACCTATTCCAATCTAATCTAACATAATCCATTTCAACCTATCCTCTTTCAATCTAATCTGACGTACTTCAACCTAGTCTAATTCCAATCTACCCCATCTCAAGCTATCCTAATCTATGTCTACTTTACCCAACCTAACCTATTACAACCTAACCTAACCTATTACAACCTAACCTAACCTATTCCAATCTAACCTTATTCCAACCTAACATAATCCCTTATTTGGAGCTGACATAATCTAGTGCAACTTAACCTAATCTATTTTAATCTAATTAAATTCCAACCTAACCCATTTCAACCTCACCTAATTCCAACCTAATCTACTTCAACCTAACCTAATCTCATCTATGCTAACTTAACCTGACCTATTTTAACCAAACCTAATTCCATCCTAATCTGTTTCCACGTAACCTAATCTATTCCAACCTAACCTAATGTATTTCAACCTAACCTAATTCCAACCTAACCTAATCTAACCTAACCTAATGTATTTCAACCTAACCTAATTCCAACCTAACCAATCTCAAACTAACCTTACCAATTTCTACTTTACTTAACCTAACCTAACCTATTTCAACCTAACATATCTCAACTTAACATATCTCATTCCAATCTAATTTATCCCAACCTAGTCTAACCTAACCTATACAAACTTAACTTACCTAATCCAATTGAACCTATTCAAACCTAACCTAACCTAACCTACGCCTTACCTAACTTAACCTAACCTAATATAACACAATCTAGCCTAACCTAACCTAACTTAATCTAACCTAGTCTAACCTAACCTAACTTAACCTACTTCTTCAACCTAACCTAAGACATTCCAGCCTAACCTAACCTAATCGTGCCTGGCCAAACCTAACATTAGGGGTTTCCTATCGTAACCACACCACACTGTATATTCGAGTAAAAACAATTTAAGGTTAGCCGAAAGCCTAACTCTCTT